>JAMPIV010004890.1:0-45000 GCA_024509875.1 Oreohelix idahoensis
TGTTCTGGGTTAACGAGATTTTTAACACATCAAACCAAAAACAAAAAAATTTGTTTGATTGACTTTTACGAAGGAAAGATTTTACGATCAGGTTTGTTTCGATCACATGGAAATCCTGCTGATATTGACGTTGGTTCTCAGTCTATATGCCTAACAAAACGCAAGTCACTTGAAATTCGTGTAGGTGTCAACTATCGGAGAAACTGAAGTTCGTTCTTTTTAGCTAAACCAAGGGAAAATATTAAGTCATTGGAAAGCAAACACAAGATAATGGACCTACAGGAGCAGGCAGGTCAGGGGCATTAGCCTAGCTGTTGGGGACGACCTATAGCACTGATTCGAAGCAACGGGAAAGTATAAGTCTAGCTGTTTTACAATTGTCGTCATTGCAAAAAACCGTAATATGAGTCCCATTTGCTTTGATCAGGCATGTCTATGTTTTTCATGTATATATGTGTTAAATTTGTTTTCCATCGTTGTATTTTGTTACTAATCGTGGGAGGTTGGGAGGGATGAATGAAATCTTAAATTTTCTGCGGCTTCAGCACGATTGCCTGAATGGAATTTCGGTCGTTTCTTAGGGCAGTTAAACGATTGCACCTTTGGAAACCCATTGTAGGTTTGACCTTGGACTTGTCATGTCCAAATCTGCTATCGTTTGACGATTTTGTGCGTTAGCTGTTAACTGTCCCGTAGATAATTGGTGTATTTTAATATTGGTATTCAGTTAATAATTTTTTTCATTTCTTTACCATGTCCGTTACTTTTTCTTCCTTCTCCCCTTGACTATCATTTATTTTATGTTTTTTAATTTTCGTCCGTTATGAGTCCTGTGACGTTCATCATTTTTCGCAGTCCATTTTTAGATTTTTGTGTTTGTACTTTTGAATATTCAGTTGACCTGGTCAGACTTGATCCCTTCATTTGGTCTGTGACATTTCCGCTTTATTATTTATTTAGTTCATAAATTCATTTTTTAATTGTGGAAATGTCTGTTTGCGTCTTGACACTGTGTTTGTACCTTTAGTTTGCATATTGTTGTTGTCCTTCATAATATATCATTAATATTACATTAATAATATGATAATTATATGCAATATAATACACTTGTAATTAAAATTTTAATTAATTTTTTTGAAATTAAGGTTAATATAGGGGACGATAGCATATAATTATGCGTGATAGTCAAGAAAGTAGCACTTACAATTCAATATCATATAGATCTGTCCTAGGGGGATAATAATATGAATATATATATTGACACAAATAAAAATAATTTAAAGTAGCTACCTTTGAGGTAATTCGACGCTACCACGTGTATATCTAATTTAATATACTTTTCTGGGTACTAAGAGGAGTGACTTAGTACATTGTTGAACATATATAATTCCTAGAATTATATCCCATAACATTATTGGTTATTGAGATTAATTGTGTGATATAATTACATTATATTTAATTAGATATCATAACTAGTTTATGATATAGTCTTATTTAGATACAATATTGTTACAAAATATTGTCTATTAGTTGAACTTAGACATTAAGTTCAGTACTATTGTGATTACTTATATTGAATATTTCTAAGTTGAAAGTAAGTTGAATTACTAATTACTTCTGAAGCTTACTTATTGACTAATTTACATCCGTATTATCAATAATTACTTACCGATACTACACGTCAAATGCTTACTATCCAGGACCATTTTCGTAAGATTGGTCGTGAATATGGTTATAAATCTCAAGAACTTCGTCAGTTTGCTGAATTCAGAAAACTGGACTCAAAAATATGAAAGAGCTAAAGAAGAACCAGAAGAACAAAGCTGCATTAATTAAAGAAAGAGGAAGAAGAGAAACAAGCTGCAATAAAGAAAGAGGAAGAAGAAGAAAAAAAGCTGTCATTAAAGAAAGAGGATCCAGATAGACTATGTCTTTAAGAAATACGGTAGAGCACTTGAAGCTGAAAGAAATTGCCAAGGAAGTAAATAGGATTGAGAGAGATTGTATCAACGTGAATGAGAAGAGCACAATGACATTTCAATCGCTCAAAAGTGCAGACAGAGAATAATTGACTAAACGAGAGGAAATTATTTTACAACAAGATAATGGAATTGGCGCGTATTAAATTGGAGACAGCAAGATTACAAGCACAAAGTGCTGATGCAAACCAGAATAATAACGCACAAAATGGATCATCTATTAGCAGGACGCAGAATAAATACTTCTACAACTTTAAATTACCCCTATTTTCAACTTGAAACGTCGACGACCTTTCCATCGTTCCTGGCACGGTTTTTTGAACAGACTTGCAAATCTATAAGCCCATTTGCCTGAAGAGTCCTGGGTACTCAAATTAAATGACCTTCTTTGTTGGAGAACACTGACAAAGCTTCTCACAAAATGTGACCATCAATAGCTAATAACTACGGTGCTATTAAGTCCTTGCTTTTACGAAGGTTTCACCTGGACGAGGAACACTGTAGGTTGAAATTTAAGGGAATTTTACCTGAATCTCCAAGGGATTTTGCAGGATTCATTGCGAACATACGCAATACATTTAATAGATGGGTTGAACTGGCAGAAGTCAACAAATCATACGACAAATTAGTTGATTTACTACTGCGGGATAAGGTATTATCTTCGGTTAGCCAGCCATTTTTTTGCATATTTGCAGGAGCGTAAACCAGGTACTATGGATGAGTTAGAAAAAATTTCTTTAAACTACTGTTCGGCACATCCGAATGCAACCATTTCTAACTCCTCATTAAGAGAACCTCTACCTGTGGCGTCTAATATGGCCTACAATCATAATAACAAACAAAGACATCACAGTGTAGACAGAAGTAGGTTCCAAAGAAATCACAATGTTAACTTTCACCACAATGGTCAACATAACACTCATTATAATCGATCACATACTCCCAATAATAATAGTAACTGGAATGGTAATAATCATGGCTCGAGACATCGAAATAATAGTTACTATAGAGGACGACGAGATAATTCTAACAATTATACTCGGAATCGATCTCATTCTCGGGGATCATCTCATTACAACCATAATACAGGGGCGGCAGTTACAAATAATACTACCCCTATAGCTCAGGTCCCACTTGACAATAATACAACACAGTCTTCTGCTGCATGTTTTGCTATTAATTATAATGTGGCAAATAGTTGCCAGCAATGCAATCTTATTTTTCAGAAGGCGAAAGAAACAGTGCTTAACTGCGGACATATTATACCACAGGTAGGTCTTGCAGTCAACGATGGAACAGGCCTATTAATTTTTAACAGAGGATTAGTTAATGGATCCGTCGTCTCAGTGTTGAGGGATTCGGGATCCACAACGATTGGTGTACGACAGTCGCTGGTACATCCCAGCTGTGCAACGGGGGAATATGTCCGTTGCATGACTTTTGGTGGAACAATAGAGTTTTACCCCACAGCTATTATTCATGTTAACACTCCTTTTTTCACAGGGAACGTAAAAGTATGTATGCTAAAAAAAGCCTATAGCTGATTTGATGGTCGGTCGTATACACGGCAGTAAAGATTGTACTCCATATGAGATTATAGAATGGGAGAAACGTAACCTATGCACTGGAAACGCCGTGACGACTAGAGCGCAGACTCAACTCATGGAGAAAGTTGATGATAATAAAATGGATGCAGACAACCAAGAGGAATTTGTAGTCAATTCACCTATTGACAGGGAAACATTTGCAACCAAACAAAAAGAGGATAAATCTTTAAAAAAATTTTTTAAGTTGGTTGATAAAGTTGACAATCTATCCTCAGGTAATAATAACAAACATTGTTTTGTTATTAAAAATGACATATTGATTAGATGTTTTAATGACAAATCACAAATGAAACAACAAGTTATGGTCCCATATACTTTTAGACGGTACATTCTTCAACATGCACATGACTCACATTGTGCTGGACATATGGGATATACTCGAACACGATCTCGAGTACTGTCTTCATTCTTTTGGCCAGGGGTGTCAAGAGATATTTCGCAGTATGTACGTTCCTGTACTACATGCCAAGAAGTGAAAGCACGTGGAGCTTTTCACACGGCGCCTATTCAGGCTTGCGATATCTCAGTGAGACCTTTTGACAAGATGGCAATAGACATTATTGGTCCATTGCTACCATCGGCCAGAGGACATAGATTCGTCCTTACGTGCATTGATTTGTGCACACGATGGCCAGAAGCTATCCCATTAAAGACCACCACTACCACAGATGTAGCTGATGCACTACATCTCATCTTTTCTAGAATAGGGTTTCCTAGAAAACTTTTATCAGACCATGGGTCGCAGTTTATATCTGACACCATGAAGGAAGTCATGAAAACTTGGGACATTGATAGGAATTTAAGTAGTATTTATCATCCGATGAGTAATGGTGCGGTTGAAAGACTTAACCGTACACTTAAACAACTACTACATAAGGTTACTGCTAAGCACCCTCATGACTGGGACAGAGCACTCCCAGCTGTTCTATTTGCTTATCGGGAGGTACCGCATGAACAAACTGGCTTCTCTCCCTTTGAATTAGTTTTTGGTGCTCCCCCAAGAGGTCCTATGGGACTAATAAAAGACTTATTAATTGACGACGAGATGACTCAGGACACTCAGTCATCTTACGAATATGTGATTAATCTTCGGAAGAACATTATTGAGTCTTGCCAGTTGGCAACAGCTTCTTCTGAGGCTGCAAAAGCTAAGGCTCGATCTCTACAAAATAAGTCTCGACGATTACGCCAATTATTCCCAGGCGACGAGGCTTATGTATTACTTCCTCACAATAACAATAAATTATTGATATCTTGGAATGGTCCTTACAAAGTCATTGATAAAATTTCCGACGTTGATTACGTCTTAGATATCAAGGGACACAAAAAGATATTTCATATTAACATGCTCAAGCAATTTCATACACGTCCTGAACACTTACAGTCAATTTTTCATGAACTAGATGACAACACAGTATCCACTTGTCATTATACTAACTTATCTGTCATCCAGGAAGAAGAATCTTCTTTTCCTGAGGTACAGTTACCGTTACCTGTACCAGTAGTTCAACCTACTGAATCTTGGCGGGATGTAACCATCTCTTCAACGGTTACACCGCAACAGCGTCTACAGATTGCTAATCTATTACAATCTTATCCAGATGTGTTGACCGACGTCCCGGGTCGCACATCGGCTATCAGTCATGACATTACTCTCAATGATGATACACCTATTCGTGTACATCCCTATTCTGTTCCTTTACATTTCCTTGCTAAAACTACTAAGGAACTTGAACAGATGTTGTCTCTGGGAATCATTGAGACTAGTAATTCGCCATTCTCTTCTCCATTAGTGATTGTCCGGAAGAAGGACAATAACATTAGACTATGTGTTGATTATAGAAAATTAAATGCTAAGACTATAGTTGACAGCGAACCACATCCACTTATCGACGACTTACTGCCACGTCTATCTAACGCAACTATATTTAGTAAGATAGACTTAACTAAAGGTTATTGGCAGATACCACTGACCGAAAAGGCTAAGTACTACACCGCATTTTCCACGCCACAAGGTCTATACCAGTGGAATGTGATGCCTTTTGGGCTTGTTAATGCGCCAGCTACCTTCATTCGCCTGATGCGACAAATTTTATCAGGTAGACCAGACGTTATTACATATATTGACGACATATGCTTGTTTAGTTCGTCGTTTGAGGAACATGTTTCGGGACTTAGATATGTTTTTGACACTCTAAGGAATTATCATCTAACTGCTAAACCTACAAAGGTGCAAATCGCGTGTAATGAGATAACCTTTTTGGGACATATCATTGGATCGGGATATATCCGAACGTTACCTAGTACAGTCTCCAAAATTCTAAACATAGCAGTTCCTCAGACGAAGAAACAGGTCAGGAGTTTGTTAGGACTTGTTCAATATTACAGTAGATTCATACCAAACTTGTCATCCATCACGGCTGTATTGTCTTCATTGTTAAAAAAAGATATGCCGGTGAAGGTGACATGGACTGGTACATGCAATGAAACTTTCAACAAAATTATAAATTTGTTCTCACATGAACCAATTTTAAGACTTCCCGATGCTTCCAAAAGATTTTTCTTACGAACAGATGCTAGTAACTACGGCATTGGTGCATGCCTGCTCCAGAACCATGATGGCATTCTTGCGTCGATCTAATCATAAGAGCCAGAAACTTGCCAGATATTCAATCATCCTACAGCCATTCGAGTTCTCCATTGAACATATTCCTGGCACTGAAAATTGTGTGGCAGATGCATTGTCACGTAATCCTATTGACGACGAATAATCAATATTGACACTCTTAAACTACATCAATCAGAACTACATTAGATTGAACGAAGTATCAACTATAAAGGAACTAACCTTGCCTTTAATTTAAACTGTATAAACACTATATGCATCACAGAATTGAATTAAAAGACAATCAAGGTATATATAGACATTCAAACTTCGTCTAACGTCCATACATGAGATATGAATACTCTTTGAACAATCATGGACTAATGTCTGACGACAAACCGAACTGATGTTCCTGTGTATACTTAATTCTTGGATGCTGGGATAAATGACATTTCTTTCCAACGTAAACGTTTGAACATTTTTGCCTAAAAGAATTCATCAGGATCAAGACTACGGATGGATCATCATATCCTATACTAATTAATTAGTTAACTTAACTTCTTAATTGAATTATTATCAATAAAATGAAATGTGAGAAAAAAAAATGAAATGAAAGAACAAAAAAAAAAGAGAACGAAATACTAAAAGAAGAAATTATGAAAAGAGAAAATAAATCTCACACAAGTATTAGATTAATAATTTTTTTTTTTTTTTAATGTACCTATACATTATTTAGTTAGTTAAATTAGATAGTTATTATTCACTAACACTTAACACACACAATTAAGTTAAAACTTATATTCGAATTTCTTTCTATTTCTTCTTACTTAGTTTGTCTTTTCTTCTCTCATGACATCGCGTTACATTAGAACCTTAATAATTTAACTCTTAGTTTAATTAATTAATTTAATTTTAATTAGTCAAATTAATTCCTATATGACATACTAATACGACAGACCTTACTTTAATTTAATTTTCTCATTCACTATTAACATTGGACATTTATTTAGTTGATATAATGATATGTATAATATTGATATATAATGTGATTTATGATTAGATGACTATGACAAATAGTTAGTTGACACGACCGCAACACGGTTCTACTCAGAACATCGTCGGCCATATGTCACAATTGTGTTAAATTTTTTTGAAAAATTGTTAAGTCGGATAGATATTGAAAAAAAAATCTATCGATTTTTTTTTTCCCCGGTGTACAGGGAATTGTTACGGTATATGATATTAACGCCGTCTGCTAAAGGTTACCAGACGTGCAATTGTAAAGGTTAAGACATTTAATATATTGCGATAGATGTTTCAATTACTGAACGCTTCATACACGATCGATTATGACGTGTATAGCGTTGTTTAGGACACAGTCGGTAACTAAGAAACCATACCCTTTTTACATTGACCGTCAAGCTGTTAAGACGCGTCTGACTTTCCTTCCAATGTTGAGCATGGTATTGCCATACAGATATATTTTATGCAAGTACGGACATGGGTCAGTCCATTGCTATTACGAAGATTTGAAATGATTAAAGGTCAGTAGGAAAGTGAAAATTAAGGAAGGATGAATTACAGTCCATAGTATTTGATTTTACCAGACTCATAGACTCACTGTCGGCCGTTGGAAAAACCCCAACCGCGCGTGCATACAGCTATGACAATCTGCATACAGTAATTTGATTATTGGACAAGGACTGATAGGATATCTACATATCTATGCCATATATTTTCAAGTTATAATATGTACCTTTGTGATCAACATGCATGAATCGTCTTGACGTGTAAACTGTATTAAATATTTGTGGACTCTATGAACCGACTTGTCACATCAATCGTATTCCCAGGTTCAATTATTGTTCAGAATCTTCCACCCCTGCATTCGCGTAATCTTACATAGAAGGCACGATACACGATCACTCAAGAATATCAAGAAGATAAAACAATGGCCAGACATTTATAACTGTTTTATTAATATCACATGGAACATTGTTCAGAGCTAACCAAACCACGCCTTGCAACACGCCACTTGCAACACGGACATAATATAAACAACTATACGCTGATGATACAGTCTTAATAGCAAAACAAGTGAAACGGAGCTGCAGGAAATGGTTGATACAATAGTGATAGAAATGGTTGATACAATAGTGATAGAAATGGTTGATACAATAGTGATAGAAATGGTTGATACAATAGTGATAGAAACGGTTGATACAATAGTGATAGAAACGGTTGCTACAAGAGTGATAGAAATTGAAAATAAAGGCCTCAGCCTTAATAGCAAAAAGACAGAAGTAATGGTCGTCTCAAAGAAAAGGGCTTGCGCAGAATGCTTTATCAAAGTAACTGGAACAGTTTTAAAACAGGTCAATATATACCTGAGAACATTAATAAGAACTGATGGAAGATGTATCTCAGAAGTGAAGAACAGAATAGCTCAGGCAAAAGCAGCATTCTATAAAAATGAAGAGTATTTTATGTAACGGTTTTTTGTCAATGGAAGTAAGAAAGAAAATTCTTCGGTGTTATTTACAACCAATTCTGGCGTAGAGACTGAGTCATGGATAGTTAGTAAACAAGTAGGGAAGGCACTAGAGGCCACAGAAATCTCGTTTTACAAAAGAATGTTAAAAATACCATGGACAGCCATAACGAGTAATGAGGATGTCCTGAAAGAGGCCAATGCGCAAAGGAAACTTATTTCACAAGTTAGAAAGAAGCAATCAACTTTTAGGAAAGTCAATGGCAGAACTGATAAATTATAATGGAGACAGGAAGTTGTGGAGAGATATGATCTCCTACGCCACTAGGCATGGACTTGAAGAATATTATTGTTACCAAATGCACTAAAAACCAGAAAACAAATATGTCTGCACATGCTATTGCATAGAATACAAGTTTCGTGCCTGTTATCATGAATTAGTAATTCGTCATATTGTTTACACATTCATTTCCTTATTTAATTTTTGTGAACTAAAATTCACGTTTATGCTTGATTCCTTTTGTATTTTTTTATTTATTGATTTGTCGTTCATTAAATCTTTTTTTTTTTACCTTTTTGTTTAATTACAAGCATTTTCTATTGTTTTATCTTATGTTGTACAAACGGGAATTGTGTGTGCGTTTTTTCCGTATAGCTACTGTCATATGTTAAGGGGAAGAGCTACAGTACAAACAAGAAAATTGGAATTAGCCTATATTCGGATAATTTGTATTCCCTTGTCCATATTTGTTGACGTTTTTGTGGTTAAAAAAGATGAGGATGATGGGGAGAACATGGAAAGAGCTTGAGCGGATGGCACAGGACAGGAAGACTTGGCATGTGTTTGTTGAAGGCCTATGCTCCTTGGGGAGCTAAAGGATATTGATTGATTGATAATCATTTGTCAGAACACATTCTAAGTAAATGGTTTTTTTCTTCAGAAATTCTGCTTGCCTTATGAAGAAAATCAAGGTTTTCTCAAAATCTTGTTTTACGTAACTAATGTTCTTATAACTTGCACATTATTTAGTCAATCAATATGAGGTTTGGCACAAATACTTTCCATAGGATAATAAAAACTTTCATTAGAACCGATTTTGTATATCTTATCAAAATTTTGATTTATTGCAAATAAAGTGTTAACTTGTGAAAAAAATGGTTAATATATTTAGATACAAACTTTAAAGTTCTGTATCTCACGATCTTCTTAAGTTATCAAAAATTCAATCTGAAAAGTTTTAAAATATAATGTTAAACATTCTGTTAAAATTTGGCATTGATATCAATTAATAAAAAAGTATTAGCGAATTGAAATAGAACAATATAACCCAATATGGCCGCCGTTTTCATGGCAACAAATGATGTAATACCATCAAACTCTTCATTATGCGTATCTATGATTGATGTAGGTTACGTCTGTGCATTTTCATTGAAATCAATTGATTAATAACGAAAATAGCCTTTTCACTGTAGCTAGTCCCCTTAAAATAATGAAAAGAAAGGCAAATATCTGACAGAACCAGTTAACAAAATTACTATGATCATATCCCACTATAATATTCCTGGGCATTATGAGGCTCACAGACTGGCAAAGGAGGATGGAAAACGACCTTAAACTGATATAAACACAAAATATGAAGAGGCCAAGAAACTTATAAAGAGCAGATGCAGGAGTATGTGGGAACTAGAAAATCGAGGTCATCAGCAAAAAATGATATCCATCACCAACACAGTAGAAGGGAACAAGTAACAATGTTGTACTCCGCAAAGGCCTTAACAGACAATAAGATACATATGGGAACTGATAATAACGTACGGTCATAACCGACTGATGAACCATCTGCCCAATAAGATAAATATAGGAACTGCCGATAACGTACGGTCATAACAGACTGATGAACCATCTGCCCAATAAGATACATAGGGGAACTGCCAATAACGTACGGTCATAACAGACTGATGAACCATCTGCCCAATTAGATAAATATAGGAACTGCCGATAACGTACGGTCATAACAAACTGATGGACCATCTGCTCAATAAGATACATATGGGAACTGCCAATAACGTACGGTCATAACAGACTGATGAACCATCTGCCCAATTAGATAAATATAGGAACTGCCGATAACGTACGGTCATAACAAACTGATGAACCATCTGCTCAATAAGATAAATATAGGTACTGCCGATAACGTACGGTCATAACAGACTGATGAACCATCTGCCCAATAAGATAAATATAGGAACTGCCGATAACGTACGGTCATAACAAACTGATGAACCATCTGCCCAATAAGATAAATATAGGAACTGCCGATAACGTACGGTCATAACAGACTGATGAACCATCTGCCCAATAAGATAAATATAGGAACTGCCGATAACGTACGGTCATAACAAACTGATGAACCATCTGCCCAATAAGATAAATATAGGAACTGCCGATAACGTACGGTCATAACAGACTGATGAACCATCTGCCCAATAAGATAAATATAGGAACTGCCGATAACGTACGGTCATAACAAACTGATGAACCATCTGCCCAATAAGATAAATATAGGAACTGCCGATAACGTACGGTCATAACAGACTGATGAACCATCTGCCCAATAAGATAAATATAGGTACTGCCGATAACGTACGGTCATAACAGACTGATGAACCATCTGCCCAATAAGATAAATATAGGAACTGCCGATAAAGTGCGGTCATAACAAACTGATGAACCATCTGCACAATAAGATAAATATAGGAACTGCCGATAAAGTACGGTCATAACAGACTGATGAACCATCTGCCCAATAAGATAAATATAGGAACTGCCGATAACGTACGGTCATAACAGACTGATGAACCATCTGCCCAATAAGATAAATATAGGTACTGCCGATAACGTACGGTCATAACAGACTGATGAACCATCTGCCCAATAAGATAAATATAGGAACTGCCGATAAAGTACGGTCATAACAAACTGATGAACCATCTGCACAATAAGATAAATATAGGAACTGCCGATAAAGTACGGTCATAACAGACTGATGAACCATCTGCTCAATAAGATAAATATAGGTACTGCCGATAACGTACGGTCATAACAGACTGATGAACCATCTGCACAATAAGATAAATATAGGAACTGCCGATAAAGTACGGTCATAACAGACTGATGAACCATCTGCCCAATAAGATAAATATAGGTACTGCCGATAACGTACGGTCATAACAGACTGATGAACCATCTGCCCAATAAGATAAATATAGGAACTGCCGATAACGTACGGTCATAACAGACTGATGAACCATCTGCCCAATAAGATAAATATAGGTACTGCCGATAACGTACGGTCATAACAGACTGATGAACCATCTGCCCAATAAGATAAATATAGGAACTGCCGATAACGTACGGTCATAACAGACTGATGAACCATCTGCCCAATAAGATAAATATAGGTACTGCCGATAACGTACGGTCATAACAGACTGATGAACCATCTGCCCAATAAGATAAATATAGGAACTGCCGATAACGTACGGTCATAACAGACTGATGAACCATCTGCACAATAAGATAAATATAGGAACTGCCGATAAAGTGCGGTCATAACAAACTGATGAACCATCTGCACAATAAGATAAATATAGGAACTGCCGATAACGTACGGTCATAACAAACTGATGAACCATCTGCACAATAAGATAAATATAGGAACTGCCGATAAAGTACGGTCATAACAAACTGATGAACCATCTGCACAATAAGATAAATATAGGAACTGCCGATAACGTACGGTCATAACAAACTGATGAACCATCTGCCCAATAAGATAAATATATTTACTGCCGATAACGTACGGTCATAACAGACTGATGAACCATCTGCACAATAAGATAAATATAGGAACTGCCGATAACGTACGGTCATAACAAACTGATGAACCATCTGCCCAATAAGATAAATATAGGAACTGCCGATAACGTACGGTCATAACAAACTGATGAACCATCTGCACAATAAGATAAATATAGGAACTGCCGATAAAGTACGGTCATAACAGACTGATGAACCATCTGCTCAAAAAGATAAATATAGGGTACTGCCGATAACGTACGGTCATAACAGACTGATGAACCATCTGCACAATAAGATAAATATAGGTACTGCCGATAACGTACGGTCATAACAGACAGATGAACCATCTGCCCAATAAGATAAATATAGGTACTGCCGATAACGTACGGTCATAACAGACTGATGAACCATCTGCCCAATAAGATAAATATAGGTACTGCCGATAACGTACGGTCATAACAGACTGATGAACCATCTGCCCAATAAGATAAATATAGGTACTGCCGATAACGTACGGTCATAACAGACTGATGAACCATCTGCCCAATAAGATAAATATAGGTACTGCCGATAACGTACGGTCATAACAAACTGATGAACCATCTGCCCAATAAGATAAATATAGGAACTGCCGATAACGTACGGTCATAACAAACTGATGAACCATCTGCCCAATAAGATAAATATAGGTACTGCCGATAACGTACGGTCATAACAAACTGATGAACCATCTGCCCAATAAGATAAATATAGGAACTGCCGATAACGTACGGTCATAACAGACTGATGAACCATCTGCCCAATAAGATAAATATAGGTACTGCCGATAACGTACGGTCATAACAGACTGATGAACCATCTGCCCAATAAGATAAATATAGGTACTGCCGATAACGTACGGTCATAACAGACTGATGAACCATCTGCCCAATAAGATAAATATAGGTACTGCCGATAACGTACGGTCATAACAGACTGATGAACCATCTGCACAATAAGATAAATATAGGCACTGCCGATAACGTACGGTCATAACAGACTGATGAACCATCTGCACAATAAGATAAATATAGGAACTGCCGATAAGGTACGGTCATAACAGACTGATGAACCATCTGCACAATAAGATAAATATAGGAACTGCCGATAAAGTACGGTCATAACAGACTGATGAACCATCTGCACAATAAGATAAATATAGGTACTGCCGATAACGTACGGTCATAACAGACTGATGAACCATCTGCACAATAAGATAAATATAGGAACTGCCGATAACGTACGGTCATAACAGACTGATGAACCATCTGCACAATAAGATAAATATAGGAACTGCCGATAAAGTACGGTCATAACAGACTGATGAACCATCTGCACAATAAGATAAATATAGGTACTGCCGATAACGTACGGTCATAACAAACTGATGAACCATCTGCACAATAAGATAAATATAGGAACTGCCGATAAAGTACGGTCATAACAGACTGATGAACCATCTGCACAATAAGATAAATATAGGAACTGCCGATAACGTACGGTCATAACAGACTGATGAACCATCTGCACAATAAGATAAATATAGGAACTGCCGATAAAGTACGGTCATAACAGACTGATGAACCATCTGCACAATAAGATAAATATAGGTACTGCCGATAACGTACGGTCATAACAGACTGATGAACCATCTGCACAATAAGATAAATATAGGAACTGCCGATAACGTACGGTCATAACAGACTGATGAACCATCTGCACAATAAGATAAATATAGGAACTGCCGATAAAGTACGGTCATAACAGACTGATGAACCATCTGCACAATAAGATAAATATAGGAACTGCCGATAACGTACGGTCATAACAGACTGATGAACCATCTGCACAATAAGATAAATATAGGTACTGCCGATAACGTACGGTCATAACAAACTGATGAACCATCTGCACAATAAGATAAATATAGGAACTGCCGATAACGTACGGTCATAACAGACTGATGAACCATCTGCCCAATAAGATAAATATAGGTACTGCCGATAACGTACGGTCATAACAGACTGATGAACCATCTGCCCAATAAGATAAATATAGGTACTGCCGATAACGTACGGTCATAACAGACTGATGAACCATCTGCCCAATAAGATAAATATAGGTACTGCCGATAACGTACGGTCATAACAGACTGATGAACCATCTGCCCAATAAGATAAATATAGGTACTGCCGATAACGTACGGTCATAAAAAACTGATGAACCATCTGCACAATAAGATAAATATAGGTACTGCCGATAAAGTACGGTCATAACAGACTGATGAACCATCTGCTCAATAAGATAAATATAGGTACTGCCGATAACGTACGGTCATAACAGACTGATGAACCATCTGCACAATAAGATAAATATAGGTACTGCCGATAAAGTACGGTCATAACAAACTGATGAACCATCTGCACAATAAGATAAATATAGGTACTGCCGATAAAGTACGGTCATAACAGACTGATGAACGATCTGCACAATAAGATAAATATAGGAACTGCCGATAAAGTACGGTCATAACAGACTGATGAACCATCTGCACAATAAGATAAATATAGGTACTGCCGATAAAGTACGGTCATAACAGACTGATGAACCATCTGCACAATAAGATAAATATAGGTACTGCCGATAAAGTACGGTCATAACAGACTGATGAACCATCTGCACAATAAGATAAATATAGGTACTGCCGATAAAGTACGGTCATAACAAACTGATGAACCATCTGCACAATAAGATAAATATAGGAACTGCCGATAAAGTACGGTCATAACAAACTGATGAACCATCTGCACAATAAGATAAATATAGGAACTGCCGATAACGTACGGTCATAACAGACTGATGAACCATCTGCACAATAAGATAAATATAGGAACTGCCGATAAAGTACGGTCATAACAGACTGATGAACCATCTGCCCAATAAGATAAATATAGGTACTGCCGATAACGTACGGTCATAAAAAACTGATGAACCATCTGCACAATAAGATAAATATAGGTACTGCCGATAAAGTACATGTGGCACTGACTACTAAAAATATATTTAAATTTGTGACCGATATAACGAATTAAAAATAACTGACCATCCATTTTTATTCTATGTAATAGAATGAGGTAGGGAAGGCAAAGGCAGCGACAAAGGGAACTGGTCACCCCCGCCTCTCGATGCAGCACCAAGTATTTATAAGTCTCTAACACTTAACTCATCTACGGCAGTATCTTCTATATGACTACCTTTACCTTACTTGTAATAGGAAGTATGGAATTTTTATTTTGTTTTTGTTGTTGTTTTTTTCAGTACATTTTGTAGCAATAATAAAAGTTGATCCCTACAACAGTTTTTTTTTTCCTTTAACTTCTCTTGTGATTTTAAGCTATAACTGAATATTAGTTGTTCGGACAGGTCGTCATTTCTGCCCAGAAACATTCATCTGTGAAAATGTATTTTGATAACTTTAAACACGTCATGTAAAGCTCACGTGAAAGTTGGTATGAGCTGTGCTCAAAATACAAGACTCGCTTACTTAGCAGTTTGAAGAAATATTGTTTTAAACGTCACATTATCATTCACCACTCTTCTTCTTCTTCCTCGTTCGCCCTCAGACTTTTACATTAATGACTCTAGTAAAGGCAGTTTTCAGCTCAAGGTTCCTGGCATCTCCAAACAGCTTTTTGTGGACAGAAGTGAGTTGTTGTCATGTGCTACTCCGTTCTCTGCTGTAAGTTGGGCAGGACTGGAGTATATGTTCGGCTGTTATGGGGCTAGTGCCGCAGGAGCAGATATCTGTTGGAGCAATCCTGTATTTGTGATATAGATGGTACCTCGACCTACTATGACCAGTACGTAAACGTTAACAAAATATATGTGGTGTGTCGAAAAAGGGTAGGTTGTACAAGTTTCTGGCAAACTCATTATGTAATACCACTGCTGGTCAGGAACCTGTGCATATGTGTCACCTCCCTACATAAAGGCTAGCTGCATTTGTGGGTCCATGCCATATAATGAAAGAAACTGTGGACAATGTTAAGCGAATGTGTGTAAATGTTTGCGTGCTTTTGTAAAATGTTAATGATTTTAAACACCTGTTCGCTAAAGTGTTTGGTTACTATATTTATCGCTTTAACTGGAAAGTAAATTATCCGCATACAAACGGATAAAATTGTCTTGCAAAAAAGTAGTCTTTTTCTCGCACAAAATGGTGAAGTTCAATTATTTGTTTATGAGGAAGCCACGTTTACACCTTCAAGTGTGATATTTTATCATATTGTACTGGTTGTTTCCAAACCTCTACACCTCACGGTATAAGGGGAACGACTAAGTAAGTAAGTAAGTAAGTATTTCCGGCCAGAAAAGGTGAAAACGGTGAATTAATGATTACAAGCGGGCATTACTTATGCAAATTCCAAGGTTAGCTTGATTGCAACAATCTGGACACCAGACATATCACGTAATGATTTCCTGCAGGTTTCTTAACGAGATCGTGTAATTAAGACAAGGAATGTGACATAATGGTTACGGTAACCGTAACAACCGAAATGCAAAACCTTACATGATCATTTCAATATTGTCTGGTGATTTCCTGAAGAATTTACTAAAGCAAGACTCCTTACCGCGCGATTGACGTTAAAATTAGATAATGAACTTAACTAAATTGTGATTGGGTTTCATCCAAGAGAACCTCACAAGGTTACATTTTACGTGGGCACAAGTACAACTTTAAAACCTAGAGCCTTGTGAAGTTTCCCCACGGCATTTTCCAATCTTCGTCCAAAAGACCAAACAAGGAGGTGACGATAGCAAATTTTATAGGGAGTAGTTAGGGTCAGAATAAGTACTACACTGTGTGAAATTACAAGTAACATTATTCGATAACGGCTTTTATAATCCTCGCATCTATAAATCTGCCCTGTGTTAAAAGCAAATAGCTGTAACATAACAATTAATATTAGCTCACTGTGAAAGATTGCATCTCAAACAATTGCAGAACATTCTATTGCAATAGCTGGTGACTGCTTCGTGCGGGTTTCCGCACAAGGAACCAATAGCAGAGATAGCTCCAGGCCCCATAGAGAGCAGAAGGCGGATGATGATGACATCATGGTATATGGTATATGTATATACTTTTATGTCAACAATTTATGTCTGATTTGTTTTGCATAAGCTCATAAAATACTAGTCAAAACATATACTTCTCACAGAAGTGGGCAGAAACTACACAGTTTATAACAAACTTAGAAAGCGCAGTTGTTACACTTGCCATTCTAAAAATCCATGTGAGACTCCCTAAAATAGAAGCACCAACCTTCTATTTTTATATCTGCTAAGAGTAATTTTTAGTGCAGGTTGCTGCCTTTGTAAAAACTAATTCCTTTTACTCGAATTTTGGCCATTAGTAGACCACTAATGCAGAGCAGGGGAGACAACATAGTATATACATTTAGACATAAATTTACATAAAATAAAAGTCTACAAAATTATCACAATTAAAATACGATTTTCTTATATAATGTGTAACTAAACTATAGGAATGAATGTACTAAAATGCGACACTTTCATAGTAAAATTCTATTCGTGATAATTTTCAGCGTAAGTTGAAATGTGAATGATTCTCAGGTTTACCGTAAAAAGGTCACTAATGATGAGGTTGTTCACGGGACTGACAACCTCATTATTTAAAACACACTGCTACAAAAACGACCACTGACAGCGTCTGTGCTGTGATGTAGGTGTCCTAATTCGGGCCATCTACATCGGTGGTTCTGTGCTCCATAAGTGGTGAAAACGGAGATGATGATGAGGATGGTGATATATATGCTTGAAGTAAGATACGACCTTTTCACTGTTGAACTCGCCTTTCATACTTGTCGCGTTTCAAATCTTTGACGCTCAAAATCTCATATGTTCCACTCATCGCAGAGATCTGAATCATGGCAGCTCAGGCCATCTCAAGACTTGTCTTGATTTCTTTACTTGATCTTCCATCACTACATGTAGTGGACCCCAGATATTTAAAGGTGTTCACTTCTTCTAACTTTTACCCATTTAACGTAATGTTGATCGGAACATGTTTCTTATGGCTATTCACCAATATCTTGCTTTTTTTCTATATTAATTTCCATCCCATGCGTTCTTGTTACTTTCTCCAGTCTAGAGGTAAGGTCTTGAAGTTCTGTTTCTGTTCCAGCTATAAGATCGATATTATCAGTAAAACGTAGATTGCAAAGAGATCGACCTCCAATTGATATGGTTGTTTTATAGTCTCCTGCATAATATGTTCTAGATATATATTATAAAGCACTGGGGACAGGATACGTCCCTGCCGAACTCCTACAGTTGTTATGAAAAATTCTCCAATGTCATTACTTGCAAAACAGCACTGCTTGCGCCCTTGTATAGTGCTTCAACGATATCTATGATGTTGGCATCAAAATTGAATTTTCTCATTATTTGCCATAAGCCTTTATGCCAGACTCGATCGAAGGCTTTTGTGAAATCGATGAAGTTATGGTATAAATTGCGTTGATGCTGGAGATGTTTTTCGATCAGTAATTTAATATTAAAGATTTGTTCTGAGGTACTTCTTTGTTGTCATAAAGACAACTTCAGTCGGAGAACAATCACTAGTAAATAAAGTTGTTAAATGTCTATTACTAGTCAAAAAAATTAGTGGGACCCTTTGATCTGTTTCTTGTCCACTAACAGTTTTATTATTGGTACAGTTTTTGAAAAAGATACCCGCATATTTTTATTTACCATTGTGACGTATAATGGAAATATAGCCTACAGTATCCGACAGCCTTTCAAGACCTCGTGGCGTTCTGGGATTCGTTAGCAAAGTAGAGCATTTGACAGCCTGCATTACTCACCTTTAATCCACGCCTCTTTTTCTTGAGACGTAAACAAACAGACAAATTACCTACTTCCGCGACATGCCAGTCCTAACGGGGAGCTAATATGGTTTGTTTATCTAAGTTTCTCACGCAAGCTGATCTGTCAATCATTAGACACCAGACAGATGCAAGTAGAAGCATCGGACCTCTTTTGAAGTAGCCGCACGGGCTAAAACAAATTCCCCGAGAATCCTGTGATGTTCGTACATACAGGGAAAGATAACGCTTTGATCTCGAGAAGCGTGGAAAATCTCGTAAGGAAGCCCGTTACACGGGTTAAGCCTCTGTTGTCGTTTAGCAACGCCGAACAGAGCGACCGTGGAAACCCTGTTATCGTAATGAGAGCCTTTTGATGTTGGTCAACCAGCGCTCGACGAGAGAAACGGTGGCCGGCTCAGAGGACCTTTTATCGAGGAAACGTAGTTTCAGATTTCTCTGCTAGGAAACAGAGTGTGAAAGTTAACATCCTCTAGAGATTGTCACAGGGTTAACCCGAAGATTAACCAGGGAGACTTATCTGTGTGGTGCCGGCTTTGTCAATGGCTCATATTTCCTGGCAACCGGTTGAAGATATGCAGCAGGAGTGGAGAAGGTGAATGTAAGACTTTGTGATAAGTTACCCGCCGATAGTCCCAGTGATTCTGAATATCGTGACACTGTCACTCCTACCACTCTATCCCCCTCTCTATATTATAATGCTAACGAGCCCCCCCCCTCCCCCCCCCCCCCAGTACACTGAGTGAACAGAAGAGGAAGAAAGGAAGAAATGTATGTCTCTTTCGCACACTTTCTTTCCTTCTCTATATATGTAATTAACGTGTGTTGGTAATGCAAACACAACTACAACATTTATTGAATTACTTCAAGGTAACAACATCCAATTACAATAACACAAATGCAAATAGAACTGACATTAACTATACCTGTAAAAGAAGATAATAGTTAATGCAAAATACACAAATGAATCTTAAGTCTATACTATGTGATTATGATGATGAATTTAATTGAATCCTAACTACTAACAAAAAGGATATCTTGTTTCTTGGCCTCTGACGGACTGTCTCAAAAACTCTGGATATTTGTATACAATGGACAAGTCTTTGTCTGCATTCAATAACACTGGACGGTCCACTTAATCTCGTCAGGTGTCGATGGCCTGTTCTTTTGTTCTTCACAATGCGAGTGTTGACATTGTCACAAGCCTCTGAGGTGGCTTATTCATAATAATAATAATAATAGCCCCTTCAGTCATAACTGACTATGGGAATGCGCCCCTGAGGTGACAGCCCTCAGCTGCTTATTTTCCTGGTGCTCCTTTCGACGTTTTCTCCTCACCTCTGCTTCTTGTGTGAGCCTCTCTTCGCCCAATCTGAGGTGGCGCCGTAAATAGCATCGCCACTTAGTGCGATCGGCAGCTTCATCCTCCCATGTTGCTGGATCCATGTCCAGTGCCCTCATATCTCTCTTGCACACATCTTTGAACCTCAGCTGTGGTCGCCCAACTGTTCTCTTGCCATCTGCTAATTGTCCGTAGAAGATATCTTTTGGGATGCGACCATCTTCCATGCGGTAAACATGGCCAAGCCAGTGAAGTCTGCGCTGTCTAAGAAGCGTATACATGCTTTGAAGGCCAGCACGTGACAACACCTCGACATTTGTCACTTTATCTTTCCACGAGATGCCGAGGATGCGGCGTAGACACCGCAAATTGAAGGTATTGAGCCTTCTTTCTTGCTTAGCATAGGTCGTCCAGGTCTCGCTGCCATATAGGAGTGTGCTGGTGACGCAGGCATTATATACCGCAGCTTTGGTCTTCATTGTGAGTTTATTATAGGCTTATTCATAGGTATTGTTGAACGCAATGTTAGGCGGTTGAAACGTCGTCTGATATGCAGATGTCCTTTGGCTGTGCTGATATTTTGCTCATGTGGTGATGATGATGGAAATATGTTATATATTTGTATTTGTTGACGCATCAGTTTTACTGGGAGAATCTGTCCATTACTGCAGGTAATTTAGGATCTCAATAATTTCCGTAGGCACTGGGTTTAAAAGATCGTCTGTATGCTCATGCAACTTTTGATCAAGTTCTTTCAAAGGCACTTGTTGTCACGACAATCGTCCATAGGCTACTGCTACTTCTGATCATTAATTCACGTAGACAGCTCTTAGTAATGCAGTCGTTATTCTATGTATTTTCTGCTTACTTTTCTGTGTGGGTGGTTGATGATAGAAAGTCCCTTCGCCGCCTGGCAAATTCCTTTCTAAAACCCCCGTGGTTTGTTGGTAGGTTTGTTGCCGTTAAATATCTGTGAGATACGTGTCGTCGCAGTATATCTGGTTGGCCCTACTCATTAGCTTGTCCCATGATTTACGCCAACAGGGTAGTAAGACGAAGGCTGAGTTATCTCACACGGTCCCTTGTCTCTACCACTGCGATGGATAAAATAACAAACCCTTATAAGTACCCCGTAATCTATATTACGCATGTGGTGTGTTCTTGTATGTGAAATCTTATCGCTACAATGAATGACTGCGCGGTGTTTACTGCACTGTTTACCGGGTAATGTAATAAGCAAAATAAAAGTGTCTTGTATTTACTTCGTTATAGTTACTGGAAACTGTGCAATCTTATAAATCTAATAATTCTCTGCACGGTGTTTATTGCAACCTGTACTTATTAGTGTAAAATATAATATTATAATAAAACGTGACTGGTATTTACAGTGTTGTATTTATGGAAAATAGGTATACATATATATATATATATATATATATATATATATATATATATATATATATATATATATATATATATATATATATATATATATATATATATATATATATATATAACTGGAATTAAAATGGATGTATATTAATGATGTACAAACTATAGTACACTAACCTTGGTGTCCATATAAAGAATTCACTGACACAAGTCCTGACTCTTCCTAGTGAAATATAGAACCAAGTAGGTTGGCGGAATGCTTTCTCTTAACAATATTGAGCGACGAATTTCGTTGGGTTATATGGTGTCCACATGGCCGCTGGCTATTTCCTGTGTTCGCTTCTGATGTCATGTGTAGTTTCGTTCGTCTTACTTCAGACAGACAACCCGTCTCTATTACCTGTAAAGTTTCTGTAATGTTTTGCTATGGTCACTTTCGTGTTTTTCCTCTCTCAGACAATCTGTCTGCGTTCGTCTTTTGGGTGTCTGTGCAGTGTTGTTATACTCTTTATAATTTCTTATTTCATATTGATCTTCGCCCCGCCTTTGTGTCTCCGTTACTCCAATATTTCGGTGCTTGTTCTGTGAGATCTGACTGAACACAATACTCACTGTAAAATTGCCTCGCCGCTCTGTCTCCGACTGCCCATTATGTTCTGTTACTAGCCACAATAATACTTGTAGATTACCGGCCTTGGGTAAACACAACCGTTACGTGGTGACGGCTACTTCCCAGTGTCCGTCGATGGTCTGTTGATGTACTGTCTCATAGTTATGCAAACATTCCCTGTAAAATTGGTTGATTTCCCACGACTGATGAAAAACGATGTCTGGTTTTGACAATGGGTATAGACAACCAACTGCTTTCTCATGCCTTGAGAAATGTATCGACAAAATATCGGCAATAGGTTTTAGGAATTTAAATGCAGAATTACTCGCGTCTCGCGACAGAGATAAAAAAAAAACATGATGTATATAAACTGCGTCTTCTCAAATCTGTTATCAGTGTCGCTCAGAATTTTTCGGAGAGTCTAAACACGTTATCTAGAACCATCGTAGATAGATGTGTTAATAGTTTCGTGGGGATTTAATTCTAAATTTCTGGTAATATAAATTTGTGCTTAGCGTATTAAAGTGTTAAAGGTTTATCATCTTAAATTCACTGTGATTTTCTAGGTGTTAGAATCAGTGGAAAATAACGCGTAGCTAGTTGTGTACCAGTTGTTCAGTAATGATAATTTTTCCACCCGCTATCACGCAGAAAGATACGGTTTAGCTGACTGAATTATTACACTAGGCGCGACGGGAAATTGACGGAATAGAACTCACGTTTATTTCATTTTGTGTAATTTAGTAAGTGACTGTTGTTTAAATATCATGCGACTAAACAAACCGACGCCGACCCTCTAATAGCTATTTAGCGACAGGCGATAATGGTTAAAAGTGCGCGTATGGATAAATTAAATAATAACTGACATTGTACGCAGATTGTTAGCGCGCGCAGAAGGAGCGGGGAAGGCACCTACCATCACCTGATCTAGAGACGCCGCGCTAGAAAAAAGCTGACCGGATAGGAATAGGCTAGAGACACCGTGTGCTGTATGTAGATATTTTATTAGCAGTAATTTTTTTCATAATGTTTCTCTATCCTTAGGCATGACCTGATCAACGGCGACCAGCGGTTTTTTATTTGGCTTTATTTGGTCTATATTTTGGTCCATTGTGGTCTATGTTGGCCTTTTCTCCATTTACTAATTGGATTAAAGTTGTCTTCTTTTGGCTTTCGCGTCTCCAAGTTCAGTTGTGAACAGGACCGGCCACAGAGACTAACTGACATTTTAATGGTAAATTTAACTAGACTATAAACACTAGAAATTATTTATGCAATTTTATCAGCCCATTGGGGTGTGAAAGATATAACATTTCTCCCGATTCTTTACAGTCGTTTTCATCGGATTAATCCAGCAAGTTACGCTGTTTCAAAATCGGCACTCACCACAGAGACAGCCGATAGGATTTTCCACCATCATCAATTAACAATAATTAACAGTTTTTTTTTTGGAATCAGATGTTTTCCTACTGTTTACTGTGAACAACAGATTTCAGAGAGTCTAGGCATTAACTATTCAAGGTGACATTGTTTATCCAGGAATCAACCACCAAATTAGGCGTCCCCCTTATAAAATTTAATTATTAGTGGAGGGACTGGGGTCCGAATCGGAAGATAAATACTCTGGACCTTATATACATATTCATGGCTTTTACGTCCAACAGATTGTTTCACCAAGAATAGGGTAAGAAGCGAGATTGCGTGGCCACGTATGACAGAGAGAGAGAGTGAAATATTTTCTTTAGTACAGGAAACACTCTATTATCTGCACTATGTTTGACTACTGTTTAATTTTATTGGATAACGTTTAGTGGGAACTGTGTTCTTTCTTTACTGTCTATACTGTAATATATTGCTAAAACTTTTAACCTTTGGGGTTATTAACTTGTTGGATTCATATCTTCTCAATGAGGGGAGGGCACAGGTATTCTGTTATTTTTCTATATATGTAATTCTGATGTATTAGATCTTTCTCTTTTAGATGTTCGATGTTGTAAAGTTTAATGATAATAAATTTGATAGGGTGGGCGAGATGATGATGCTGTTGTGATGTGTGATCACTTCCTTGCACACTCGCAACCGACCCGATCAACAATAAAACTCTGATTCTAAGGCAGGGGCTGTATTTATTCGTACAACCCTGTCAGTGACCCTAACCCACAAAGCAAACATTAAACAAATAAAGCAAAGCAAACAAAACAAAACACCCATCCAGTGCTCGATTGCTAATGTGTCATGTCTTTGTTCTTCTTCTACCCACACAGGGCGTCTCTTTTCGTTTTCTGTCTGGGCGGCTCTTGCAAAATAGGCCCGTTCGCCGGCTAGGCACTTCTTTATATAAGCCGCTAAGCCTAATCACTTAACTTAGTCCGCGCGCGTAGTAATTTGGCCACTTAAATAATACTCGCCTTAGATGCTCTAGAAGGAGCGAAAACACAAATATAACACACAACTATTTCTAGGCTTTGTCGTGGAATATTCTAATCGACATATATAAATTATCAATTAAATATAAAGCCTAATAAATACATATAATAAAGAAAGGAAGAAGAATGGTAAAGAACAGTGCTGTCACAATGACAGTACTCGAAATCCCCTTTGTTTTATGCTTCGTCTGCAAATTGTAACGCTTTCACGTTGATAGTAAAAGCCTACTGTATTATTACCCGCTTTCTTCAATGAAACGTGTGCTGTATTTCTTGGAAAAACATTGAGATACCAAGCTGATCAATGACCTAATTTAAATATTTCATTCATTCCATTTTATACACGGCGTAACTAAAGACAGATGGACTAAAGGATAGAGAGAAGGGAGAGGCATAAAGCCGAACACGTGCAACACAAAACACGCGTCGCGCGATACACAATTACTACTATCACGCGTGTAAGGCCACATGCACTAACTTTTTCAGACGGACAGTGATAAATTCACTACCCTTCCCAGAGTTAGGTTTTAAAAAACCTGGGAAACGCTTATTAGAAAAGATAACATTATATGGGTTTACGTTTGAAAACATTACAGTACCCAGACAGCACATCTTCGAAACAGGAGGTAGAAGAAATTGCATATTTTGAACGCAGCCACTTAGCTCTATTAAATATATATATTTGGGTTCCTTAGGGCTTGCTGACAAAGAATATGTACAACGTTATGCAAATAGTCTAGGAATTAACAAGTTATAGCCAAAATAAAATGATGGTGCTGTCAGACAACACCCAAAATCAGAATCGCTCAGTGGTAGATTTTTTTTACACCACCATTGTACGGGAAATGGGCCACAAGTTACATTTGAACTGATTGGCTGGAATGATATGTAAGGCTAAACACGATTAGTCGGGCTATAAATACTATCTTTGGTTGTTAGGGGAGACGTAGGAAGTTAAAATTTTTTCAAACACTTGTCGAAACGTGGCTCCATTGGCCAGACTCGCTGATATACTCACTTAGGAGCGTTAGTTCGAGACCACTAGTCAAATAAGCTTGATAAAGCAACAGTGCGTTGAAGCCAGCTCATATTTTTGCTAAATAAAAGCCTGGAACATAAGCAGATGGGAATTTGTGCCAGTAGTTGTGCCAGAATTCATTGCTAATCAACGTATCTGTGTTTGTTTCCATGAATTGTTGTAAGCTTGAAACATTCAGTATCTTTTAATGAAAATTGAATGTGAATTGTTAATTTATGCCTGTATATATGTGTAGTTCAGTAGCAAACATGATGTAAAGCCTATAATGCTCCAGCCTGAACAGAAGGTGTCGGAGGAAAGTAAAACTGCATGGAATGGCCAAACAGTACACTGACACCTAGATTATTGATTAGACAGAAATAATGCTGGAAGTGCAGAGGCGTAGTAACCATTAAGGAGGTTAATACTGGTATAAAGTATTTCAGATGAAGCTGACAGTTGGCCTAACGCTCTGAACTCAATGTTTGTGATGTATTGTGCTCAGTGTAAAAAGAGAGTATAAATTAGTTATGAAGTAGAAGGTACATCCTTCTTGTTTTCAGGGACCGTGGTCTTGATGGTATTGAGCAGCACCTGGTCAGAGCTTTGCTGAATCCAGAGTCGGACAGCATACTCCTTGGTCCATTTAGCTATCAGTGAGGTGTCTCCAGAGCCCAGGGGAGAAATCGAGCAGAGGAGTCTTTTCCTGCCGCCATCACACAAGATAAGCTGATGTGGCCAGCTGAGCTCAAAATTATGTACCCCCAGCTTAAAATGACCTTGTAAAAATAACATTAAGAGGGGAATTAAATTGTTTTAATATCAGGAACTGAGAACATCTCCAATAATAGTTCCAATGAAGACAAACTATTGAAGTCATGATGACAAATACCAACAGAGCTTGAACAAAACAAAACCAGTATTACCTCATATTACTACTACACAACTGACACACATAGGATACTTTTAATAATATATGTCATTACAATATTCATATTGATAAATTCTGTACATATAACTTGTAAGTAAAATTGATTGTGATTCCTGGTTCCCTTTGTATTTGAATCAGGACACATATTCATTCATAACAGCAATGAATACATATTGTTATTTGAAAAGTTATCAGTGACTCCTTTAAGATATCCTTTAGAGTGTTATATGTATGTGAGTGTCACAGTGTTGTCAAGTGTGGTGGAATAAATTAAATTGTTTATCTGTCTGTTGTTGTTATGACTTACACTTCATCATACACATACCCTAGACATACAACGTAGTCATCACACTATTCCAGAATAATTCTGACTGAGGTATACATATGTGGCAGCAAGCAAGGTTATATATAATACACTACTCTTATTAGATATATATATATACCTTCACAGCTGATCTCAGTCAGTACACTAAGTCCCCTATAAATATTTATAACATCCCACTTCACCACATATATTGGGGGCTCGTCCGGGATTTTGAATCTTTCCCTATTAAAAATATTAGGGGTAATTCACTTCAGGGAATATAAGAATTAAAAGGTATCCTTGGGTGGAATTAAATAAGGTTGAGCTCACGGTGCCTGTGTTGTCCATTAGATATATATTTAGAGATTAAATTGTTGGTTAGACATTGTATAAACTTACCTGATAGACAATGGCGGACCTGGCCAAGTTTCGATCTGCTGCTGTTCAGACTGCAAAGGAGTTAGGATTAGATGGGCAAGTTATGGTTGCCTATGTCACTACGGAATGTGACAAATTTATTGAACGCGAAGAAAGAAGGTTTGAAGCCGAAAGAAAGTTAGAGGCTGAAAGGGAAATTAAGAAGTTACAATTTGAGGCTGAGGCTGAGACTAAGAGGTTGCAGGCTGAGGCTGAGACTAAGAGGTTGCAGGCTGAGGCTGAGACTAAGAGGTTGCAGATTAAGGCTGAGGCTAAGAAATTGGAGGCAGAAAGAGAAGACAAAAGATTGGCTGCAGAAAGGGAAGAGAAGAAATTAGCTGCAGAAAGGGAAGCAGAAGAAAGAAGATTGACTGCAGAGAGGGAAGCAGAAAAGGAGGAGAAGAGATTACAAAGGGAACATGAGTTACGACTAAGGGAGTTTGAGTTTCAGGGCCATGCTCCTGAAAATGGTGCCAGTCCCTTTGCCTCTGATGCCACTGCTAGCCAAGGAGCCTCAACCTCAGCTATGAATTTTCATTTAGATCATTTTGTTGAGAAAGACGATGATATAGAGAGCTACCTAAATAGGTATGAACTATTAGCTACCACGTATGGGTTAGAGAGAGAAAGGTGGAGCTTAAAGTTATCTCAAGGACTTCGTGGGGCAGCTTATGAAGTTTTTGCAAAAATGAGTAGAGGTGATCAGGAAAATTATGACATGCTAAAGCAGGCTCTTTTGTTAAGATATGAAAAGAATGCAGAATTTTATAGGAAAAAATTTAGGAATGCTAAACTACTGTCAGGTGAAACATATCACCAGTTCTCTGCACGAATAGAGACATACTTGGAGAAATGGACTTCTCTGGGGAAAACCCAAGATCTTAAGGAAATGGTCCTTATAGAGCAATTAAGAGAGTCCATGGCTCCAGACCTGAGAAAGTTTCTCATGGAACAAGGTGCAGAGAGGCTGGGTGAGTTGCTAAATGTTGCTGAAAGGTATCAAGCAGCTCAAGCAGAGGTAACAGGTAATAAAAAGAAACAAGTGGATAACTTTAGGGCACCACAGAACTTTAATCAATTTGATCCTAGAGATCAAAACAAAAGTAAGCACCAGTTTGATAGGCCACGGTATGAAAATAAAAATAAATTCCCACAATTCGATGAAAGGAAATATGATGAAAGAAAATCTTTCAACCAAGGAAAAAGGTGGTGTAAAATTGTCAGATGGACAATCATGACACTGACCGTTGCAGAAGGAAACCTGTGTATATGGCCACCCTTCAGGTCAGGTCGACCTCAAGACAGGAGGAGGATATTATGTTAGATACCACTCCAGAAGAGATGAGGAAGGCACAGGCTGGGGATAAAACACTCAAGCCTTGTTTCAGAAAATTGTCAACTTGTCATACAACTACAGGCAAGGGAGATTTTTACATGAAAAACAAGTTGATGTATAGGAAGACTGGAGCTAGATCCAAAGGTCAAGGACAGCTGGTACTTCCTAAAAGATATAGGGCAGACTTAATAAGGAGCCTACATGTGAAACCAGATGGGGACCATGAGAAGATAGGTACCATCATTCAAAAGGTGGCTCACAATTATTATTGGCCCAAAGCAAGATGGGACATTGAGAATTTTGTAGAAAGGTGTAGCATAGCCCATGAGGGAACACCCACAAGTGGGAACATTGATCAGGACCTGGACACGCCACGGGGCAAAATTAGGCCTGATAATAAAAAGAAAAATAGATTTGATAAAGTGGACCAAATGGAATGGGAAGCCCCTTTTCACGGACAAGCTTCACTTAACTGTTTTACAATGGCCACTATGCGGAGAGTGCAAACAGATGTCTTACCCCAGGATAAGCCGAAAATCCCTCAATCGGACTTAAACAAACTGGAGGAAGAGGATGTAGAGAGGAAATCTCTCATCAAGAATTTTAAGTGGGGAGAAAGCCCCAAAAGAAAAATTGGTAGCGGTCGTTTTGTGAATGATAATTCTGGGAGGAAAAATCATCACTATAGAGCTTCGAGTGGAAGAGACCATACCGGTGCATGGACAAATAGGTCCACACAATTAAAGGTCCATATGTAGCTTTGTTAAGAACGTGGACTGATGAAAAGGCAGAGGAAAACATTACATCTTCATACCAATATGTGAATGAGCTGACCACTCGTTTAAAAACTGGTTGGAAACTTGCCAATGAAAATTTGAAACAAGCCAGGAAGAAACATGCTGCCTATTATAACAGGAAAGCGAAAGACAGAAATTTGGCTGTGGGAGAGAAAGTACTGCTTCTTTTGCCCGGGAGTCAGAATAAGTTACAAATTGGATGGCAGGGTCCATATACAGTTTTAGAGAAGGTATCTAGAACAAATTATAAGATAGATAAGAAGGGGAAAGAAAAAATCTATCATGTGAACCTCCTGAAGAAATATTTGGAAAGAGAACATCAGGAGGAGACACACTTGTTGACCTTGTCCATCGCCATGGAGATGAAAAAGGAACCACTTTCATCATTTGAGTATCCATTACACCCCTGTGAGACAGCAGCACAGGTGAAAATAAGTACACATTTAACGAAAACTCAGAAAGAGAGAGTGCAACAGGTTCTAAATAATCATGCAGAGGTGTTAACAGACCGACCAGGGCATACAAACCTATTGGAATATGATATGAAACTGATAGACCCCACACCTGTCTGTATGAAACCATATTCGATTCCGTTTGCTAAGGAGAAAGCTTTGAAGGAAGAGATAGACTATCTATTGAAGGAGGGAATTATTTCACACAGTGAATCTTCGTATAGTTCCGGTGTTGTACTCTTAAGGAAGCCCTCTGGAGAACATAGACTCTGTATAGATTACAGGAGACTGAATGCTATTACAGAAGGACAGGTGGATCCATTGCCGGATACAAATCAGCTGTTTGCCAGACTACATAAAGCTAAATATTTCTCCAAAGTGGATCTGAGTAAAGGATATTATCAGATTCCAGTAAAGCCTGAGGTTAGACCATACCTAGCTTTTAGTACTTCAGAAGGACACTATGAGTTTAATAGATTGCCATTTGGATTGAAGAATGCGCCTAGTGTCTTCTCTAGAATGATGAGAAAATTATTGGACCCTCTGAATAATCCATGTATAACAAATTTCATGGATGATATCCTGATAGCAACAGAAACATTTGAGGAACACATTGACTCTCTGAACATGCTGTTTAATCGACTTAGGGAGGCAAATTTAACAGCCCGACCAACCAAATGTTGCGTTGGATGTAAAGAATTGGAATTTTTGGGACACACAGTTTATCAGGGAAACATGACCCCTGACCCAAAGAATTTAGAGAAACTACAGAAAGCCCCGAGACCACAAACCAAGAAGGACGTGAGATCCTTTGTCTCATTATGTGGTTTCTACCAGAAGTATATCAAAAACTTTAATTCCATATGTGCACCGTTAACTGATTTGACACGTAAAGGACATCCAGATCGCATTACATGGACACCACAATGTGAAATGACTTACCAAGAATTGAAGGAAAAGCTCACAAGTAAACCCATTTTGAAATTACCTGACTTAAGTCAAGAATTCATAGTAAGGACGGATGCAAGTAATATTGGGTTAGGTGCAACTCTACTACAGAAATCCGATGCATTGGATGGGGAATTAAGCCCAGTGGCATATGCTAGCAGAAAATTGAATAAAGCTGAAATCAATTACTCAACTAGCGAAAAAGAATGTCTTGCAGTAATATGGGCAATAAAGAAATTCAATATTTATCTGTATGGGAAGGCCTTTAAGTTGCAAACAGACCACAAACCTTTATCGTTTCTAGCACAGGCTAGGCATGAGAACTCCAGGTTACTCCGATGGTCTTTACTTTTGGCTCCATATAATTTTAGCATTGAGTATATATCTGGAAAAACAAATTTGGGAGCGGATTTTTTAAGCCGCCATCCGTGTGATGAGAATCACCGTAAACCCCAGAACTAATAATAAATTTCTCTATATGTATATAGAATAAAGGACTGACATATAATGTCTGTTTTAAGAGGGGAGATGTCGTGGAATATTCTAATCCACATATATAAATTATCAGGTAAATATAAAGCCTAATAAATACATATAATAAAGAAAGGAAGAGCAATGGTAAAATAACAGTGCTGTCACAATGACAGTACTCGAAATCCCCTTTGTTTTATGCTTCGTCTGCAAATTGTAACGCTTTCACGTTGATAGTAAAAGCCTACTATATTATTACCCGCTTTCTTCAATGAAACGTGTGCTGTATTTCTTGGAAAAACATTGAGATACCAAGCTGATCAATGACCTAATTTAAATATTTCATTCATTCCATTTTATACACGGCGTAACTAAAGACAGATGGACTAAAGGATAGAGAGAAGGGAGAGGCATAAAGCCGAACACGTGCAACACAAAACACGCGTCGCGCGATACACAATTACTACTATCACGCGTGTAAGGCCACATGCACTAACTTTTTCAGACGGACAGTGATAAATTCACTACCCTTCCCAGAGTTAGGTTTTAAAAAAACCTGGGAAACGCTTATTAGAAAAGATAACATTATATGGGTTTACGTTTGAAAACATTACAGTACCCAGACAGCACATCTTCGAAACAGGAGGTAGAAGAAATTGCATATTTTGAACGCAGCCACTTAGCTCTATTAAATATATATATTTGGGTTCCTTAGGGTTTGCTGACAAAGAATATGTACAACGTTATGCAAATAGTCTAGGAATTAACAAGTTATAGCCAAAATAAAATGATGGTGCTGTCAGACAACACCCAAAATCAGAATCGCTCAGTGGTAGATTTTTTTACACCACCATTGTACGGGAAATGGGCCACAAGTTACATTTGAACTGATTGGCTGGAATGATATGTAAGGCTAAACACGATTAGTCGGGCTATAAATACTATCTTTGGTTGTTAGGGGAGACGTAGAAGTTAAAATTTTTTCAAACACTTGTCGAAACGTGGCTCCATTGGCCAGACTCGCTGATATACTCACTTAGGAGCGTTAGTTCGAGACCACTAGTCAAATAAGCTTGATAAAGCAACAGTGCGTTGAAGCCAGCTCATATTTTTGCTAAATAAAAGCCTGGAACATAAGCAGATGGGAATTTGTGCCAGTAGTTGTGCCAGAATTCATTGCTAATCAACGTATCTGTGTTTGTTTCCATGAATTGTGGTAAGCTTGAAACATTCAGTATCTTTTAATGAAAATTGAATGTGAATTGTTAATTTATGCCTGTATATATGTGTAGTTCAGTAGCAAACATGATGTAAAGCCTATAATGCTCCAGCCTGAACAGAAGGTGTCGGAGGAAAGTAAAACTGCATGGAATGGCCAAACAGTACACTGACACCTAGATTATTGATTAGACAGAAATAATGCTGGAAGTGCAGAGGCGTAGTAACCATTAAGGGGGTTAATACTGGTATAAAGTATTTCAGATGAAGCTGACAGTTGGCCTAACGCTCTGAACTCAATGTTTGTGATGTATTGTGCTCAGTGTAAAAAGAGAGTATAAATTAGTTATGAAGTAGAAGGTACATCCTTCTTGTTTTCAGGGACCGTGGTCTTGATGGTATTGAGCAGCACCTGGTCAGAGCTTTGCTGAATCCAGAGTCGGACAGCATACTCCTTGGTCCATTTAGCTATCAGTGAGGTGTCTCCAGAGCCCAGGGGAGAAATCGAGCAGAGGAGTCTTTTCCTGCCGCCATCACACAAGATAAGCTGATGTGGCCAGCTGAGCTCAAAATTATGTACCCCCAGCTTAAAATGACCTTGTAAAAATAACATTAAGAGGGGAATTAAATTGTTTTAATATCAGGAACTGAGAACATCTCCAATAATAGTTCCAATGAAGACAAACTATTGAAGTCATGATGACAAATACCAACAGAGCTTGAACAAAACAAAACCAGTATTACCTCATATTACTACTACACAACTGACACACATAGGATACTTTTAATAATATATGTCATTACAATATTCATATTGATAAATTCTGTACATATAACTTGTAAGTAAAATTGATTGTGATTCCTGGTTCCCTTTGTATTTGAATCAGGACACATATTCATTCATAACAGCAATGAATACATATTGTTATTTGAAAAGTTATCAGTGACTCCTTTAAGATATCCTTTAGAGTGTTATATGTATGTGAGTGTCACAGTGTTGTCAAGTGTGGTGGAATAAATTAAATTGTTTATCTGTCTGTTGTTGTTATGACTTACACTTCATCATACACATACCCTAGACATACAACGTAGTCATCACACTATTCCAGAATAATTCTGACTGAGGTATACATATGTGGCAGCAAGCAAGGTTATATATAATACACTACTCTTATTAGATATATATATACCTTCACAGCTGATCTCAGTCAGTACACTAAGTCCCCTATAAATATTTATAACATCCCACTTCACCACAGGCTTTATTGTGGCCTAGTAATAAATCTTCTTCTTGAAGATAATGTGATAAAAAGGCAGTGAACCACTGAGACAATGACGATGACAAGATGGCGCTGTTACATATTCCCCGCCTGATTTTGTTGTCGTCCCGACAACAGCACTACCTCTGGCGCTTCAATTGTAATCTCTCAGATCGTCTCGGGGCAGGACCTTCTATCGGCTGCAGGGCATAACAGCCTGGTTCGGGCGTTAGACCATGTCCGTCCTCCACAGGGTCTGTCTCATCTGGCGAAGCTGGTGCCCCAGGTAGGCCAAGTGTAGCATCTACCAGATCCGGAGAATCATCTTTGTCTTCACTTCGTCTCAGTTCGTGCGCCGCAACCCTCATCTTCAGATCTTCGTTGCCTGCTGGCCTTATCACATAAGGACCACCGCTAGCTTCTAGAATTGCTGATACAATGAATTCGTCGTTGAACCACACGTCTTGTATTTTGGCCCTGTCAGTGCAGTGCACTCTTTTCCCCACTCTTTCACCCACTCGCAATGGTGTGGGGCCTGGAAGCTGATTACTTCTCTCCCTCCTATCAGCGGCCATTTTCTGCATTCTCTCTGCAGCTTTTTGGTTTGCTATGTGTAACCTCTCTAGGTGACATTGCAGCCACTCATCAGTTGTCTCCGGCTCTTCATCTGCGCGCGTGCCTATCATGAAGTCTAGAGGAAGCCTTGGTTCACTGCCGAAGAGGAGGTAGTATGGTGAGTACCCTGTCGAAGAGTGGGGGGTGGAGTTGTAGACCATAACTACCTCAGCTAAATGCTCAGACAACCTTCGCTTCTGGTCGGCTGTCATGGGTCTCAGCAAATCATGCAAGGCCTTGTTGAAGCGCTCGCACTGCCCGTTGCCTTTAGGATTGTAAGCTGTAGTGCGGCGCTTGTGGACTAAATATATCCTGCACAGCTCTGCGACTATCGCTGACTCGAAGTTCCGGCCTTGATCAGAGTGTATCCTCTGAGGAGCTCCGAGATACTGGAACCACTTTTCCACCAGGGCCTTGGTGACCGTCGTTGCTTTTTGGTCTCTTGTTGGTATAGCAATGGTGTACTTGCTGAACACATCTGTCAGCACTAATACATTCTCAAACCCTTTGGAATCCTGCTCTAGCAGTGTGAAATCCATTGCTACCACCTTAAGTGGTCTGGAGGCAATCAAGTTTCCAGATGGCCCATGAAACTTCAGTTGAGGTGCCTTGGCAATGTTACATCGGTTGCATCGGCGACAAAAGACGTCAACAGCTGTGATGCCTACCCAGAAGCACCTACTTCTCAGCAACTGTAGCATGCGCTCTCTTCCCTGATGTCCCACCCTGTGAGCAGAGTCCAGTATCCGTGGTTTCATGGACTCGGGTATAACCAGTTGTTTTATGCTGGATCCATCTGATCCCTTCACTGTCCGGTATAACAACCCATCTGTCACTTCGAGTCGGTTACTCTGATTAAGTAGTTTCCTTGCAGCCAAGGGGATTTTTCGAGCATCTCTTCCTGCAGGTCTGGTGCCATCATTTACCATCTTCCTAACCATCGCTACCACATCATCAGCTCCCTGGAGATTTATCAATTCCTCACGCGAATATGTGAGAAATGCTAGAGTAGTTGCTGGTGCTGTGGATGATTCGGCAGGTACCCTTTCACTGATATCTTTCTGGCTTGCTGCTGCTATCAACCCTATCTCATGTGGTATCTGGGTAAACTTTCTGATAATCTCAGCTGTTATGCCACTTATTGCAACATCTGCATCATCCTCTAGTTCTTCGAATGCGGTTTCAATAGGAAAGCGGGACAAATAATATGCATTTCCATTGGCTCTCGCTGCCCGATGTCGGATTGTGTAGTTAAACATAGCCATCTGGGCCATCCATATCTGCTCTATAGCTCCCAGTTTAGCTTTCTCCCAGAAGGCCAGACCCCTGTTGTCTGTAAATACCTCTACTTGTGATCCTAACAGGTATCCTCTGAACTTCTCAGCCATGGCCCACTTAAGACCCAGCAGTTCCAGCCTCATACTGCTTTTTGAGTTTCTTTCAGAGGGTCGAAGTGTGCGACTTGCATATGCCAAGACTTTCTTTGTTCCATCTTGCACTTGTGAAAGGATTACTCCTAATCCTTCATATGATGCATCTACTTCCAGGATAAACGGTAGCGAGAAGTTAGGGAACCCTAGTAGCGGTGTGGAGGTTAGCGCCTTTTTCAGTGTCTCAAAGGCTACAACACACTCTTCGGTCCACAACTCTATGTGTGTCAAAGGAAGGATTCGCCTCGGGTGCCCAATAACTCATGTAAACCCATGCATTTAGGTCTGCATTACGCGTATATTGGCTCTTCATCGCTACTATTACCTAACAGCTCATCTGTGATCACTGATGCTAAGATGACTTAGCGTGTAAAGTTATCACATATATAGAGTTTATTTTTGTTTACATCGTGTGTTACCGGGGCTCGAAACTGGAGCAAAGATTAGTAAGATTGTACCCTACCAGGCAAGTCGTAAAGAGCGACTAAGGAGGGTTTGGCATGGGGCTGGTTACCCCACCTCGTAAAAAAAAGCTTTTTACCACAAAAATTTCAACAAACACTATGGATAAGTCAAATATGGAAAATAAATCAACTCAGCCGCTCAAGGAGAACGTGGAAAGAACATGAGTTGATATCACGTGACAGGAGAACTTGGCATGTGTTTGTTGAAGGCCTATGCTCCTTGGGGAGCTAAAGGGAGTTGATTGGTATCGTATTTTAGTACACTTTTGTTCTTAATTTCTGTGTAGCATTGTCACAAACGGTGAGCTCGGTTGAATCTTAGTACAACGTTTTCTATCATTTTTGTCCCAAATCATCAAAGCTGTTGAGCTCGGTTAAATCTTAGTACAATTTTGTCTGTAATTTTTGTCTCAAATTGTCAAAGCTAGTTGAGCTCGGTTAAATCTTAGTACAATATTTTCTGTAATCTTTGTCTCAAATTGTCACAGCTGTTGAGCTTGGTTAAATCTTAGTACCATGTTTTCTGCAATTGTTGTCTCAAATTGCCACAGGTGTTGAATTTTAGCAAACCATTTTAAATAATTGTTGGGACCCAAAGACGCAGCAATAGTGAAGATGGCAAACGAAGGTGGAAAGTTACCTAAGCCTGTTGTGATGAAATGCTCCGTGTGACACCCCGCTCCATTTTTTCCCCGATTCAAAAAATCTAGTAACGAAAATTTTCAACCTATAATACTACAGCTTTTGAATGTTTTCTAGGCCATAAAAACAAATCAAGTGCAAAAGTATTTAACTAACGATTTGAAATTTTGTCACTACGCCAAGTACATTTACCACCCATCCCGACATCCGTACCCTAATAATAGTTGCCCATCGCAAGCGAAGATGGCGACAGCTTCAGACTTGAGTTGTGACACATCTGTGCCGTGATCTCATGTGACTAATTAATCCTATTTTGGCCCTACAGGCCCTGCCACATACGGGGCACACATGGTTAGAGTCGATAGTAGTGTTGCTGTGCATTCTGGCCTTTCTTGCAGCACGCTTGCCTTCTGCCTTATCAGCTAAATTCTGTTCTGCAATGCGAGCACCTTGAGTAATGTTTGCCCGCCAGGCACAGCGATCCTGTGCGATAGTCTCCCAGTAGGAGACATCAATTTTGAAGCTGCTCAACGATGCTTTCAGTGTGTCTTTGAAGCGTTTCTTTTGTCCCCCTGCTGTTCGCTTACCCGTGGAGAGTTCACTGTACATCAACTGCTTTGGGATGCGTTTTTCGGGCATGCGAACAACATGTCCGGCCCATCTAGTTTGGGCCCTCTGCAGCAATGTGTAGATGCTTGAGATTGTCGCAAAATTGGTTTCAAGTCATTGCAAACATTTTCAGGTAGATTTATAAAACCGTCTACGATCGATTGACCGCTTTCAAAATGGCGGCGTATCAGCGAAATGTGTATCAGACAGAGGAAATCGCCAAGGATAAATAAAAGCAGAAGGGAATCAGTATGAAAAGGATTTTACATTTCAGTACAGGGAAGGATTGTGTATAACTGCATATAAGAAGGAACGGTAGGAAGTTCTCATTTATGGAGATATGTGCGTATTTCGGCTGCCCACAGTTACGCTAACAGCTGGTAAACCCACTTCGGGTTCTAAATATTAAAATCAACAAATAACAGTTTGGGAATTTACATGGATAGGAAGATAGAGTTTTATCAGCTGTATAAAACTAGATAAGATGGAACAATATGGATATTATATATGCCGAGAATGAGAAAGGCAAAATTTCCGTCGACGCACAGATCGGCCGAAATCACTGTTCGGGAAGGATTTTTTAGGTCTAGGTCTAAGCTGTGACGTCGGTACTCTCCGATACGTCCGCGCTATCGTATATAAAGCGTACCGGTAAACTGAGACACAGACAACGAAAAAGGTTTGAGACAGACTGGAGGCAGAGTTTCGCCACTATCCATGAATTGTGAGCGGATCGCCAGAAACATTTTTAAGTCCAGTATCTGAAGTCTGAGGGTAAGCGAAATTATGATAACTACCGTGTATAATATTTGCTATTTCAGGTTCATATAGAATTCACAAAATATGCCTGTATAATAGTCATTGATATAATGTATTGTATTTGTAATATGATCTAAACATGTGCATTGTGGATGAGATGATTGTTGCTTGTACAAAAATTAATCACAAATAGCCCCACAGCCTAATGAAGATATATTTATCATATTGCTTTATCGCTTACGAAAATAAAGGCAGTCCCATGGCAGAGATTGTCATAGGGAAATGAAGTGTTAGAAACTTCATCATGGAAGATCCCCGTTTACGAGGTTAAGGCGACTGGTCCCCTTCCTCGCTGCCTTTGCCTTCCCTAGTTCGAGCGCACAACTTTGTACCCATTTACAGCTGGTAGTGTTCCACAGCCAGGTTTCAATTCCAAAACTATGTAATGGTACTACCAAAGAAAGCAACTTGATCGCTTGGTCACTCTCTTTATTTATGTATTAATTTTGTGTAGATGCTAAGAATAGCATCAGTATTTGAATTTGTACTGGATATGATTTGGAAGGATCAAGTTATAGATCAGAAAGGGATGTATAGGAGCGGAATAAACCAGATGAGGTTTATTACGGATATGTTAATATTAATTCTGTATCATTGAAATGATGTTACTTGCTATGACTGTATAACTTTGACACCTGATGACTGACTAGTCTGACTTATGTGCTAGTCAGTTACACTTAATTGAAATGTTAATATTAATGCTATATCACTGAAATGATGTCCTTACTTACTATGATTGTATAACGGTGACATCTGATGACTGACTGGTCTGACATCTGTGCTAGTCAGCTACAAGTCTAGCCAGATACTAGCCAAGGCTGATATGTTGCAGGTTCCATGAAATAACTCAAACCAGACTGTCCAGAATCAGAAGCCGGTGTCACTCATCAGAGGCAATCCCACAAAAGTGCAGGACCCCAAAGAGTGAACTTCAACTGGTCATTGGCATCCCTACTGTTGGGCCTACCAAGTCTGATATCAGCAAAGGACAGTTCCGTGTCAGCAGTATCAAGTTGAACAGATAAGTGTCACTTAAGGACACTGACTACCACAATATATGAAACACAGTAAATAGTCAAGTGATGACATTTATCAGAGGACTAAGAACAGTGATATATTTAAAATGAATGCAGTCTAATAGACAATAATAGGAATTGTGTGACTTAATTTTATATATATATATATATATATTTCAATGCTCTTTTCCAACTAGTAGAAATAGAATATTAGTGTAATTATTAAACTATTTTAACTATACCTGAGGATTTATTCACTTTTTCCATTTTGTGGGTTCAGTGAATGTACATTTTACTTATCCCCTAGAATATAAGTAATCATAAGATAGTCACAGGGAGGAGACGCCTTAAATCCTGGTACTACTTCTTACCAACTGGGCCAGGGTTTTCACAGTCTGACTATTTTTATGATAACAATACACCAGTGCTTATTTCTAAGACTGGGGTATTACTTGTAAGGTCAGAACTCTTTACTGGCATACTCTTACATATAAATAATTTTAAATAACCTCCCGCTACAGAGATATGTGCTCTGTTGAGGACCTCAGAATTAGATACTCTATCATGCCACCTGATCCTGAGGATCCTGCGAAGACAGCTCATGTGGAAATGATTAAGCTTCTTGGCATGTCTGCTATACACTGTCCATGTTTCACAGGCATACAGGAGGGTAGTGAGTACTATTGCATGATATACTTTTATCTTGGTGGTTGCACTAATTCCTTGTCGATCCCAGACATTTACTCTTAGTCTTCCGAAAGCTGCACTTGCCTTTGCAATTCTGTTGTTGACCTCGGAGTCGATATTCACATCTTTGGTAAGGGTACTGCCTAGATAAGTGAAGCTGTCCACCACTTGGAGACGTTGGTTCTTTACTGTGATATTTGGTTCACAGTAAGGTTTCCCAGGAGCAGGTTGCAACATTACTTCAGATTTCTTCGTATTGATGGTAAGGCCAAAGTCATCACACGCTACAGAAAGCCTCCTCATATTGTTCTGCATGTCCAGTTCTGTGCAGGTGTTGAGGGCACAGTCTTCCGCAAAGACGAGGTCAGAGATCATTGTTTCATTCACCTTCGTAAAGGACTGTAATCGTATCAAATTGAACAGATTCCCATCTGTCCTGTATCTGATGTGTATGCCGTCGCTACTGTCATGCGTAACGTTAGACAGCATGGCAGCAGATATCATACTGAATAGTGTTGGGGCGAGCACACAACCCTGTTTGACACCATTTGTGACGGGAAAGGGTTCAGAAGGTTCTCCATCATTCAATACGCCAGCCATCATACCTTCATGAAACTGGCGGACAATTGAGATGAACTTAACGGGACAGCCGAATTTCGCCATAATTTTCCATAGTCCGTCCCTATTGACAGTGTCAAAGGCCTTGGTCAAGTCAATAAATGTTGTGTATAGGTCACTGTGCTGTTCCTGGCATTTCTCCTGAAGTTGGCGAGCAGCAAATATCATATCGACGGTCCCGCGGCCTGCTCGGAAACCACACTGACTCTCTGGAAGTAAGTCCTGCGATTCGAGATGAACAGTCAAGCGATTGAGCAGGACTCGAGCCAGGATTTTGCCCGCAATAGATAATAGGGAGATTCCCCTATGGTTGTCACATGATTGATGATTTCCCTTTCGCTTGTATATGTGAACGATGGTGGCATCTTTTAATTCCTGTGGTATCTGTTCTTCATCCCATACTGAGTGGAAGAGGTCTGTTAGTCTCTGCAGCAGCATGCTGCCTCCAGCTTTATAAATCTCAGCAGGAATAGCATCTGATCCAGGGGCTTTGCCGCTGGACAGTAGACTGGCTGCTTTCTTGACCTCTTCCATGCTGGGTGGAAGGTCAAGTCTGACATTGACTGTAACTTGCGGTATACTTGCAATGGCCTGGTCGTTGACGGTTGATGGACAATTTAAGATGGCGTTGAAGTGTTGTGCCCAGCGTTCCAAAATCTGCGTTTTATCAGTGAGCAATGCCATGCCATCAGCATTTAGGACCGGTGATGATTGATTCGATTGAGGGCCATAAATTGCTTTCAGGGCATCATAAAAGCGCTTTGAGTCATTTATGTCTGCATACCTCTGTATCTCGTCTGCTTTATTGCTGAGCCATGCATCATGCATCTTCCTGAGCTTATTCTGGACACCCCTCTTCTTAGTGTTTAGAAACGAACGTCGAGAAAATCTATTAATAACTATAGCCTTAGCGACGGTTACTAGGGCCATCGCAAAATGCACTAACACAAACGCGTGGCTAAGATTTGAATCTTCAAAGGACAAGCGTATTGAGTCCCATTCCCCACAACACCCTTCCCAATATTTTATGACGAAAGCCAAAAGTTGGCAGAAGAAAAGGAAAAAACCAACTTGTTACCTCGTTGATAAATGCTTATTTTCGTGATATTGCTTGATGGACTGAATGTTTGTATGTACTCGTCTGCCTGATGAGAGTACGAGGTCAACTCAAACCCGGCACAGTGTTGGTCATATAGGTCACCTTGTCCGGGAACGTAATGAGGCCCCGACAAGAATGTAGTGTTGACAATGAGTGTAAATATGAGTGTCAATATGCGAATGCATGAATGGTTCTGTAGAGTTGACAAATTGGTAGTAATGCACTCATACCCTCACGGTTGGAAGTCAATGATAACTGGAACTACTGTGGACGTTTCAGACAGTTTAATGATACTCACTCTGACAGCACGGTTGACAGTCATTGGAACAGATTGACACAATACATCATAGGATACTTGACAAATGGGTGGCAACAGCAATTTGGCAATCTCTTAGCATGTAAATATAATCGGACGATAGGAGCAAATATATATTTATGATAGTCTATCGTCTCATACCTCCACTGACTAGTAGCATCAGTTTGAGTTAACAATAATAATGGTCATCACAATGCTCCCTTACAGACCCTCTGCTGACTACGTCTTTCAGTCTAAGTCTTTTAGGCTTTAGCTTCAACAGGGTCTTTCTTTTAAGGTTGACAATCTCAAATAACAATGAGTAGACTTCAATACATTGTAGGTCTTGGTATCACCATCAGGTAATAAGATATCTCCGTTCTCTGACTGACAATTCAAATAGACCAACAGTGGGATTCAAAATGGCGCCGGTCCAAGTGAGCGACGTTCATCCAAAAGATATCCTCCCTATAAATGAAAGTTCCGTTCATTTGCTCATCTAATGTCTTCGGGTTTTCCTTACCCATAAAGAATATTACATATGTCCACTCACAGTGCTGCTAGTACAGGAATCGTCTACATACGATCCATCATATATATATATATATATATATATATATATATATATATATATATATATATATATATATATATATATGATATGACATCTATGGCGTCGTTAGGCCTAGGTAAAGTTTTACAAAATGTTCCTTCTTTACCTTAAGTTCATGAAATACTAGTAACTAGCACAATAACATATATATTCTAGGCGAAGTATCGACCATCATAGTATACTGAGAGAAAACTCCTCTCTTCCCCAGAATCCATCACAATATCGAAAAACTTCGGACTCTCATTAGTCCGACAGCCTTCAAGATCCGTCCATCATCACGGAAGCCCCAACGACGACTCATCGTCTCATTGGGCATGCGCTAATGTTAACCTTTCAACTATATTCAAGTGGGGCGACTATATATTTACTTTCACTCGAAGCATAAAATGAGTATTCGCCCTTTGACTAGAGTTCTAATCTTAGACTCAAAATATTACCAAATATTTCCAAACATAACAAGTATACAAACTAATAAATATCTTCCTATATATATACATCTCTATCTTCATTGTCCCCAGTAATCTGTTGGTAACACTCGTCTTGAACGGGAGAGAGGGGCAAAAAGGGGAGGATTGTAATGAAAAGAATCAAGGCTAATTTTTGCGTTTGAAAACTGAAACTAAACCCCGATTTGTGCAGACGGGAGGAAAAAAGATAGAGACTTAGATAACGTATAAAGAGGGTAAATACAATAGATGTATGGGATTATAGCGATGATATTGTTTATTAAAAATGCCATACTATTTCATATAATAATTATCTTGCCTTATATAAAAGTATGTTGTTCAGAAGAAATATAGAGAAAATTACATAGATGAAAACGATGAAGAAGATGTAGATGAAGACTAGATAGAATTGAAATCGACCAAATAATAAGCGAGATATTGTAGAAAATAGAAATTGGACGGACAGACAAACACACTGAGGAACTGATCCATTTTGAAAGTCTTCGAATAGTTACATTTTCGGGACGCTTTTTTGAACCGTCAAATTTGCTTGACTCGTTTGATTGGTTAATGTTAGTTATGGCAATAGGGGGATAAAACTAAGGCGTTACCAGCATACGCTGCCACTTGAGAAAATATTTCAACAGTGTAGATTAACAGCAGACTCATAGCAGTTGTGACCAAAAACCTTTGCTGTCTGGGCGATAGCAATCTGCACTTGTGCCATTGATTGCCAGTTAATCTTACATTTGTGTGAAATATTTCATTGATTGCGGTAAGATAAATACTTTTATTGATATATTTTATTAATATGTAGAGACAAACCCAGATAAGGGGCCAAAAATTTGTGTTGTACGACATTGCCATAGGAAAAGACTTACGACATCCTAGCAGGCATGACTAAGCAGAGTTATTGTGAAACGAAATTACTTTGTGTTTGAATATTGCCATAAATAAAACCATTACGACTGTAAGTCCAGAAAGCTACTGGCAGTCTTCTGCAGTGTCACAGTGTACAAATGACGCCAGAGAACATACTTAGAATGATGGCACAAAAGAAAATTAATAGGTTACCAGAAGACAACTGTATACCTATCTGATTGTATGGAAGAAAATCAATGTTTGAAGTAACAGGGGCGTTGCAGCCATATGGAAGGAGAATGTAAACAAAGTACAGTGAGAAGTCAAATAACCTAGGGGCTAGTGCAAATTTTTGCACACGATCCTGACCCCAA
>JAMPIV010004890.1:50000-137073 GCA_024509875.1 Oreohelix idahoensis
AGATTTACCACTTGTTCACTTCTGCTTAGCTGGTAAAGATTTACCACTTGTTCCCTTCTGCTTAGCTGGTAAAGATTTACCACTTGTTCACTTCTGCTTAGCTGGTAAAGATTTACCACTTGTTCCCTTCTGCTTAGCTGGTAAAGATTTACCACTTGTTCACTTCTGCTTAGCTGGTAATATGCATCATTTGTTTGGCGGCCTGGATGATCCTGTATCCGCTCTTGATAAAACTCTTGGCCTCTTCATAAGTTGTGCTTGTGTCAAGTTTAGGTAGCTTTCTACCTTCCTTTGCCAGTGTGTCATCATCATCTCAGCCCGTAACCCGTCATGGTGGAAGCATCAGCAGACAGGGTCCTCTACTACTCTCTATCCTCAGCAATGCGTACAAGTGTGGAAAAACCGTGTCCTGCCCATTCTTTGATGTTATCAGCCCAGGATTTTCTCTGCCTTCCTCTTCTCCGTTTACCTTCGACTGTTCCCTGAAGGATCGTTTTCGAAAGGGAGTCATGACGAGTTACATGCCCAAACCAGGCAAGCTTTCGACGTTTCACTACTGACAAAAGTGGTTCTTGGTGACCTGCATAGGTGTTTATCTTCTCTCTAACATAGACATTTGTTTTGTGCTCTTTATAGCAAATGCGCAAAATTCTTCTATAACATTTATGCTCGAAAGCTTGAATCCTTCGCTCCGTATCTGCAGTGAGTGTCCAGCCCCCACACCCATACAAGAGAATAGATAATACAAGTGATTTGTATAATTTGATCTTCACAGGAAAACTGATGTTACTTTTCCAGATCACATTCAACCTTGTCATGGCAGCTGAGGCCATCTCAAGTCTTGTCTTGATTTCTTTAATTGATCTTCCATCACTACATATAGTGGACCCGAGATATTTAAAGGTGTTAACTTCTTCTAACGTTTGCCCATTTAACGTAATGTTGGTCGGAACATGTTTCTTATGGCTATTCACCAATATCTTGCTTTTTTCTATATTAATTTCCATCCCATACGTTCTTGTTACTTTTTCCAGTCTAGAGGTAAGGTCTTGAAGTTCTGATTCTGATCCAGCTATCAGATCAATATCATCAGCAAAACGTAGGTTGCACAGAGGTCGGCCTCCAATCGATATGGTTGATTTATAATCGTAGAGAGCCAGTGTGTCAGCCTTTTCATTTCTGTGGATGTTGCAGTGAGATGGGATCAACTGTATCACAACTCTTTTGAGCTTTGACATAGTTTGTGTAAAATGTTACTCTCAGGTCATCCAGGTGGGCAATTATTCTGATGCATAAATAAATATTAAAATCTTTATTAACTAAACATTTTAATAAACTAAGAGCAGTAAGCCATAAATAACATCAAATAACAAAATATAAGAACTGTCATAATGATATGGGCATTCGATTTCACACAGTAACACCATCAGGTACCATCTTCACATTCAGGTCATACGTTTTCTGTCTCTTGTCTTGATGGTGCACTCTGATAGACTCTTTTCTGTCCATCTCTTAGTAACAAAAACAAACAAATACAGTAAAGGGAACACATTCTTTTAGCAATCAACTTTTAATATAGTTATCCAATGCACTAAAAAAAAGCAACAAAAAACGGACAACCAATGTTACACACATTTTGTACTGCATAAAACAAAAGTTGACTGCTCGTTATTATTAATCAGTAATTCGTCATATTGTTTACAAATTCAATTCCTTATTTAATGTTTGTGAACTAAAAGATGTTAATACACGATTACCTATGTATTTTTAATTTATTGATTTGTCATTCATTAATTTTTTTTGTTTTGTTTTCTCGTTTCTGACATATATTTTCTTTTTTTAAAATTTTTTTAAAATGTTGCGATGTACTAATATGCTGGAGGGTACTTAAATTATTTGGCACCCATGATAAATCCTTCCTTTGGTTACCCCCCCCCCCCCTCCCCCCTCCTCCCCCATAAAACACACAGATAAATACATTGGACTTCCATGAATGTTTTTATAATCGCGCAGTACTGTTAAAATAATCCGACCTCCGAATGTCAACAGGATTTCAATAGCAGGATTTAAAAATGCAGTTTTTTTTTTTTAAATTGTTTTGACCCAGCATAGGACAATGCAGCTTTCTTCCTGGCCAGACAGCTTCAGCCGTTCAATACAAAATGTCTCTTCTTCATGCGATCGCATCTTTGATGTTTACACCGTCAGACGAGTTCTCATGATGAATTCGACCGTTGTCTGGAGTTCCTCTTTAGCTCCATACAGCTTTGAGTTTAGTGTTGAGTCATTGGGCCAGTATATTTTTCTTAACTGGTCGTACAGAGGACAATCCTGTAGAACATGCTCAGCAGTTTGTTCGTTTAATCCACATGTGCACAGTGGTGAAGCAGACAATCGTAGCTTGTGCATGTGTTTATTCAGTTTGTTATGCCCTGTCCTGAGTCGAAAAATGGTTATCTGTCCCTGCCGGTCAAGAGTGTGGTAGTCGTCGTTGGGTTGGTTCTGTTCTCTTCTAATAGCCTGGATAGCTCTCTTTTTCTCAAAGTATGTGATTTCATTATCTTCTTGTTCACATTCTCCTCCCTTTTTTGCAAGTTTATCTGCCTTTTCATTTCCAAGTACACCACAATGGGATGGTACCCACTGAAGGTATGATTCTCTTTTTGGCAGAACACAACATGTAAAACTCTCCTGTTCTATGGCTACAAATATCATCATCATCACCATCATCATCATCATCACCATCATCATCATTGCCCTGTGTTGTCCTTATAGAGCATGTAGCTAATATCTTTGCAGGAAGCCAGAATCAAACATTCACACGCTCTTGCAGCAGTGGTTTCTGACTCAGTTTGTGTTACATACTGAGGTTGCCATCTTCATATTAGTCGCCTTCTACGACATGCTTGAAGGAGCAGTAGCCCTTTTATTTGTTTGTCTCTTCAGAGACGACACCTTCCCTTACCCCCGAGGTATTCATTTTTTTCGGTTTCGAACCCAGTCCCTTTGGTTTATTAAAAGCAGGTACTCTAACAACTCAGAAACGTGTTGTGTAATTAAAAATATCACGTCCTTTCTTGAAACTTTCAACAACAGATGTCTCCATCACCAGACGACGCAAGAAGTTGTATGTCACACAAACTGTGTCCTCGGCACTTTGAAACAGCTCAGTCACTGATGAGGCAATTAGCCTTTATGTATTATGTAAACGGAGCTATGTCAGTGGATCAATATGCGATCAGCCTACAAGATAATGCTCTATTTATTTTGACGGGAAGGTTGTATCGATTATGCTAGCCAGTATAACCGTGACTACTGAATTGTTTGACTCTCAGTGCACGTAACAACCAGCTTTCTTATTCATATGTTACTTATGAAGAGATAAACGCAATATAATCAAAAATAACTATGGAGAAGCAACGGCATAAGGAAAACCCAAAGTGCGATACAGCAGAACCACACCACTCATTACCAGGAAGAGATCAAGCGATAATTGTCAGACTAAAAACCGGCCATTGCAGACTCAAATACCTTCTGTTCACCAAATTTAAAATCGAACAGACAGATAAATGTCTGTGTGGGGAAGACAAACAGACAGATAAATGTCTATGTGGGGAAGACAAACAGACAGATAAATGTCTATGTGGGGAAGACAAACAGACAGTAGAACATGTCTGTAACGAGTGATCCTATGAGAGGGGCAGTAATTCGGAATATGTTTTTGATCAAAGTAGATTATGAGTTACAATACTTGTATACCTGATTAAGCTGAGGTTTGTTTAACGTTATAATAGAAACATATCCTTTTATTTTGAGTGACAGAGTACAGAAAAGCGTGTGAACGCTTTTATCTCAAATGCTGAGATGTATTTATTCTGTACTGTTTTTGAGCTGTGTTCAAAAACAGCGGAGTCTCGTTTTGGGTTTTTTTGGCGGGACTAGAGTGTGTGATCCCGGAGAGGAGAGAAGGGATTCGGAGCGTTGGACCGGGAGTGGTCAACGCTGTCTGTGTGTGTTTTTCGAGGATGTATGCCTACGTAGAATTCGACTTAATGTTTTTGCTGTGTGGACAGGCCATATTATGTATTTATGAAGCTGTGGTGAAAGCTATTATTTCCAGGATTGGGACAGGCCATATTATGTATTTATGAAGCTGTTGAAAGCTATTAATGTCCGACTTGGGACAGGCCATATTATGTTTTTGTGAAGCTGTGTGTGGCTATTATGAGTCCAGGATTGGGACAGGCCATATTATGTATTTGTGAAGCTGTGATGAAGCTATTATGAGTCCAGGATTGGGACAGGCCATATTATGTATTTATGAGGCCATATTAAGTATTTATGAAGCCGTGGTGAACATGGTATTATAGAGCCTGATATTATGGTAACTGCCAGGGTGCAGTCTGTTGAGCGCTGGGGGATAGTGTGCATTTTCCACTGTGAACTTTATATTATAGGCCAAGATATTATTAACTGCCAGGAGTGCGTCTGTTGAGCGCTTCGTGTATTTTTCACTGTGAACTTTATATTAATGCCTACGTGTTCGTGTTGTAATTCAAACTGTACATTGATGTGATCGTGCTGTGACTTAATAAATCGTCTTTAAATTACACCAGATGTTTACGGCCATTCAATGACTGCTATTATTTGTGTACCTGTGGTGAGTGTCTGTTCCAGATACACTCACTAATCATACCTAACACATCGACCCCACACCTACACAACACACTGACAATAATCACCATTGTATTAACAGTGGTGGTTTCCAGTACAATTTGGAACGAACTCATTTGACAATTCGCGTGACAAGAGTTTGGGTGAACTTAACTTTATTATAATTAGCCCTTTGTGGGCGTGGCTTGTTCTGTTGTACATGGCTCGGAACAACAATGGTTGCCAATGTTACAGTATTCAGTGTCGCTTTGTCCGGAATTGCCCAGAAACTAACTTGAGAGATTATTTAACAGACTGAAGGATAATATTGTTATCGATACAGTCCACATATCTGTATCATTTGATAGATTTGTTTTCGGGTTCTGATACCCGCAACAGTCGTTTTGAGAGAACTTCATGCGTGACCTGAATCTCATGTGCTTCAATCGTGACCTGGTTTGTGGGCCACATGTGTGGCGCATTTGGGAAACGCCTTATTCGTGGTAACAATCAGCTTTATAGCACTGTCGGTTGACGTCCTGTGTCGTGGCTGTGGAAAACAACAACCTCTGTGGTCTACATTTCTGTCAGATGTGCAGCGAAATTATCAGCAGTTTATGAGGTGATCCAACGTCGGAAGAATAGCGTGTTCAAGATCGAGGATATGTGCAGTTGTACCAGTCATTTTGCAAGTATACCTCAAGTCATGAGCGGATGTGCTGTGTTCCTGTTACGATCATCATGTGCTCCTATGCAGTACTCGAGCACATACCTTACTGAAGCGAGGACCTGAAGGGAAGAGTCTAGTTCCAGTACCTTTCGGCAGTAGACGGTTTTAGCGTCAGAATTATGTGATATTTAAAGTCTTGGCGGAAGGCAATGGAATATTAACAGATGAGTGATTTTTGTTCTGTAAAGTGTGTCATTTCACATATGTCGTCAGGCCTTCTGAATTCTATGCATTTTGTATTCTGTTGTTGTTGTTGTTTATGTCTATAGTGACATATAAGTAGAATTTAATGCATAAGTAATTTATGGCTATTAACATATGTTGTCTTCCATGATATGGATATGACCATATAAAGGTTCTTTATACAGAAATTGATTTGACAGTAATTAGCAATGGTTGCAGTTTATTGTATGATGTTTTGGCTGTCAAGAGTAGAAGGATCATTAATACATATATAGTGATCTCTATAAGTAAATAACTATGGATGATGACGAAATGGATCCTGATAATATGTGGCCTTTATTGGAATATTTATTTCAAGAGGGTAAAAATTTTCAGAGATTAAAAGGACCAGAACTGGAAGCACACGTGATGGACGAATTGTTGGTCAGTGCGTCGAGAGCACTAAGGGATTTTGCTGAGGATAGATTTAAGTCAATCCCTCATTTAAGAATGGCTAGGAATTTAGCAAGGTTGCTGCTGCTCGACCTTCGTGTATTTGTGTATAAGAATATTCATGTTGAACACGACAATATATTGAAGAGTATACACAACATAATTCATTGTGACATTTCTGATAAAAAGAAGCTAGAAGATGAGAAAGTAAGAGTAAACAAACAGGAGAGAAAAGATTACTTGAAGGATAAAGCTGAAGAGAGTAAACTTAAGGAAAAGTTAGCTAAACTTACAAGTGATTTGAACAGATCAAACCTGGAACTTGCTAGAGTACAAGCAAGTTTGGATTCTTCACAATTGAAAATAAAGCAATTGGAGGTCCAGATAAAAGATAAGAATGTTGAGGTGGAAAATATTACACAAGAGGCCCAACGTAATATAGAAATGTATAAGAAATTAAAAGTTGAGACCAATCAACGAGATAGGACTTATACAGAGACACTTATGGATTTGATGGATGATATTGCGAATCTTGGTCTTCATCAGGAAGAAAAGAATACGACGACTCCAGAGAAGATTAATGAGCTTGATAATAGCAATGATTATATTAAGATTCAGTCTCTACAACTAGAGTTAACTCAGTTGAGAGCAAATAAAGAACAGTGCGAGAAAGAGGCATTGGTAGAGTTAACGGCTGAGAAAGAGAAGGTGGCTAGGTTTGAGAATTTAAATAAGAAACTTAATGAATAGATCTCACATAGAAATGTTGAGGTTGCTCAGGTCAGGAAACGAGTGGATGGTTTACTTGACATCGTCTTGGATAAAAAAATGTGGTCTTCTGTCTATGTTGACAGTAATAGACAGAAAGTTGCGAAAAGCCAGCACCATACACTTTTTGCTCATAAAGAGTCCATACAGAGTAAACATAGATCGTTTCGAGGGAAATACAACTTTAACAGTACTAGTGATATTAGTAACTCTATTGATAGTTCTTGGCGTCAGACTAGTAAAGATTCTTGTATTTCAGCCAGTTCTGTTAATCATGAGAACAAATGGGAGAAAGGGCAGGTTAGAGCTCCTAAGATCAACCAGGTGGTTGCTGATGCAGATTCTGATAAACTTGTAACAGGGAATAGACGTAGTACTATTTTTTCCAGGAATAAAACCCACTATGTCCAGGAAAATAAGCATTCTAAAGATCCAGTTACTTGTCAAACTCAGCACAGCCAGTTTGACGGGATTGGTAAACATATTCCTAAAGATGAAAAGGATAACAGTTGTGGTAAGAGATATAATCACAAGATTAGTCAGTACCAAGGTAGTTTATCAAGGGGTAATTTTGATTCTCCAAGGAATTGTAAACAATTTAGCGGATTTCAACATTTTGATCCGAAGAATTCTATAAGTTATGGTAGAAATAACTGTAAGAAAAACTATCAATCTGGTAATGATTTTGCTACTAGAAAGCAAGTCCTGTCTAGTGGACATTGTTGTCAAGGAAGATATATTAACATCAACAATGCTAACTTGGATGAGAGACATAACATTTGTCATAATAGAGGACTTGACAATAATATAAAGAGAGATAATAGCTATCCACATATTTCTCTACATCACCAGGGTAACTTGACTCAGCAAAAGACTAGAGTCATTGTTAATAAACAAAGCAACTGTAGTGATAAAAATTTTCATCATGTAACAAATAATAAGCGCAAGTATGCTAACTTTGCTCAACATGAGCCCATAGTCAGTTGTAATAGAGGTAAGCAAGGTAGCAATAACAGTGGTGTTTCAAATTCTATTGTTGATGGTGTTATTGATTACGAGATGATGTCTCGGTGTTGTGAATGTAACATTTTGTTTCAGCCTACGGCAGTAATGTCTTCTGTGATGTCTAGAGATTGTAAAAGAAGAGCTGAGGGCATTTTGAAACGACCATTACTTTACAAGGACCAAAATGATGGGTAATTGTAATTTGACTTCTACGTTTTTTCTCATTAGATTTTGCCATTCATTAAAATGGAAATTTTCATTCATATATTTTGACAGAAGCGACTTTGCGATAACAGTCAAGGCTCCTGTGTCATATTAGTAGTGAGAAAAGTGGGTCAACTCAGCATCCGTGTGTGCGTTCAAGCGTAACTTGTTCTGCGTCCCACTAAACATCTGATGTTTTGCTTGCTCAGGGTCAGGACATGTTGACAGGAAAGCGAGAGATTTCCATCTGGTTTTTTTTTTACTTATGTAAACAGTAAATATTTTATTTTGTATTTGTTAGTATAATAAATGATATGTTCTTGATTTGCAATAACATGTAATTTCGTTTGAAATATTTAATGCATCATTTGATTGCCATGATTTTTTGTTTTTATTGTTAGCTATATTCCATTGTTGAACTTGCAGTGGTTTGTTTTGGTTTGTTGTTTTTTGTAGCAGTTTTGTTAGGATAACTTTTTGTACATGTTGAGTTTGCAAGCCCTATGCACAAAACTCATTACTTGTAATGGTGCAATAATTACTTTTAGATAATTCATGAGCACTTGCATTTTTTTCTCATATGTTTTATGTGATGTATATTTAAAAAAAAAAAAAACTTACATTTGTTAATGTGTGTCTGTTTAGGAATAGATTGTTTATATGTCCTTCATTTTCTTAGAATCGATTTCATTGTTAGTTTATCTACTATAGCCTTGAATTGATTGTAAAGGAAATATTTTTTATGCAACTTAGTGCTACGAAACTATTTTGTATTTTTTTTTTTTTGAAAATGTATTTTTTGAACGGTGTAATATTTTTTTCTGTGCCAATGTTAATCTGTATATTATGGTTAGTAATGTGTAGTGTCATTAGTTCCTTGAAATTGTTTTTTAATGTTTGATGTATTTTCTGTATTTAGCGCGTGACTTTGAGTCAGTGCAAATCTTTTTGATAGCGTTTTATTTTTTGTTTGTGCGATATCTTGTATAATTTATTATTAGTTATGCATAAGTTTTATAATTTGGTTAAATTACTTACTATTCTTTTTGTCATAAGTTTTTTTTTTTCCCTTGTGTTGTTAGTATAGATATACTTTGTCATTTTGTGTTATAATTTTTTATCGTAGTTGTATTAACTTATATTATATGATGTGTGATTTAAATAGTTATTGTAAGGTATTGTTACAACTTTTTCTACATGTGCATCTTTACTTTTCATCTGTCTTTGTTGACTATTCGTCATCTCTTTACATTTTTTCTGTTGTCTTTTCAGCATAATCTGATATGTTGTTTATACTTCCGTGTTTCATCTTTGTCTCACTTTATGCTTCGTGTATACTTTTTTCTGTTACGCTACTTAGACTTTCATTCTTTGTATTGTTCAAGTATTGAGGTAACTTTAGATCAGGGATAGTTGTATTTGCTTTACATGATTTGACATTGTGATATTATTTGTTGTTTTTCATATGATGATTTCACATTTTACTTCTTTTCGAATTATACTTTGTTTACTTGATATTATCATTTCTATTACTATTGTTTGTTGCTTGTTTGAGCATTATTGTATATGCTTAACTTAGTTCTGTAATAGATTAATTTTGAGATACTTAGCTTGGTTTTCTAATAGATTAATTTTAATAATCATACGTTGGATGATTGTTATTTACTTTACATTTACTGCTAATATTTTGTAGATATACTATTTCTGACCTATCATAAGATGAATTTTGTAAAACATATGTTAGAATTTCATTATCTTTTAAATTTTTTCGTTTTGGGAGTTAATTTTCAAAAAAATGATAGAATCATTTTTTCTCCTGGGTGTGTGGGAAACTGTAACGAGTGATCCTATGAGAGGGGCAGTAATTCGGAATATGTTTTTGATCAAAGTAGATTATGAGTTACAATACTTGTATACCTGATTAAGCTGAGGTTTGTTTAACGTTATAATAGAAACATATCCTTTTATTTTGAGTGACAGAGTACAGAAAAGCGTGTGAACGCTTTTATCTCAAATGCTGAGATGTATTTATTCTGTACTGTTTTTGAGCTGTGTTCAAAAACAGCGGAGTCTCGTTTTGGTTTTTTTTGGCGGGACTAGAGTGTGTGATCCCGGAGAGGAGAGTAGGGATTCGGAGCGTTGGACCGGGGAGTGGTCAACGCTGTCTGTTTGTGTTTTTCGAGGATGTATGCCTACGTAGTGCTTTGAATAATGTCGACTTAATGTTTTTGCTGTGTGGACAGGCCATATTATGTATTTATGAAGCTGTGGTGAAAGCTATTATGAGTCCAGGATTGGGACAGGCCATATTATGTATTTATGAAGCTGTGGTGAAAGCTATTATGAGTCCAGGATTGGGACAGGCCATATTATGTATTTGTGAAGCTGTGGTGAAAGCTATTATGAGTCCAGGATTGGGACAGGCCATATTATGTATTTGTGAAGCTGTGATGAAGCTATTATGAGTCCAGGATTGGGACAGGCCATATTATGTATTTATGAGGCCATATTAAGTATTTATGAAGCTGTGGTGAAGCTGGTATTATAGGCCAAGATATTATTAACTGCCAGGAGTGCAGTCTGTTGAGCGCTGGGGATAGCGTGTATTTGTCACTGTGAACTTTATGGTATTATAGGCCAAGATATTATTAACTGCCAGGAGTGCAGTCTGTTGAGCGCTGGGGATAGCGTGTATTTTTCACTGTGAACTTTATATTAATGCCTACGTGTTCGTGTTGTAATTCAAACTGTATATTGATGTGATCGTGCTGTGACTTAATAAATCGTCATTAAATGTCACCAGGCGTTTACACGATTCAATGACTGCTTCTGATGTGTGTACCTGTGGTGAGTGTCTGTTCCAGATACACGCACTCTTCATCGCCCCACATGACACAACACACTGACATTAAACACCATTGTAGTAACAATGTCCCCCCAAGACTGTTGGCTCCATCGTGAGAGGAATAGACTGGCAGCATGGCCTTCTCGTGCACTCCTTCCCCCTCGCCTCCAGTTGAGGAAGAAAGTGTATGGTGACGAGAGAAGCCTGAGACGAACTGCTAACTTTATAAGAAAAATAGGTGTGATTATTTGAGAGCGAACGAAGAAGTAGTACACTGATTCAGAGTAACTACATTGTGGCTCTCAATGTTGTCAGACTTGGGATGACAGATTCATCATTAGACAAGTAGGCACTGTAATGTATCAATCAAATATAACAGGCGATGGCATAGTACACCTCAAGAATTCGTGATAAAGAGAACACTCAGATGGCTATACAGTCCAAACAAAGATATTACATAATAAAGATAGATGAGTATGTTGTAGCCACTCGTGAGAAATAAAGAAATAGAAAAGTAGACTGAGGAGTACATTGGAACAGGCCAGGAGAAAGATAGCCGATAGGATGGCATGGCTCTCTCTCAGGCAGACCTCTACACCCCAGCGTAGAAGAAGAACGAATAATTAGTAGTAGGTGGTAGTAGAACACTAGACAACAGAAAAATAACAAAAGTTTTAGGGTGACCGGGAAATCGTACACATGACCGTCCGCAATGAGAGAGAATGGTGGCTAACCATACTGCCAACTCAGCACTAAACACAATAATATTAAATGTCACTGAATGGAGTACTAGATCAGATTCTTCTTCTTCTTGGACCCTTAGCCCCTGACTGACAAAGCAGTCAATGGCCATCACGCCTAGTGGCGTCTTGTAGGGCAGCAACAAACTGCTCCAGTTTTGCTTGGTCGGTGGCCATCCTTCGTGCCGTGCCCCAACTCTGGTTCATGCTTTCCATCTCAGCCCCCACTGTTCTCCGCCAGGTTGTCTTTGGTATGCCTCTCTTTCGCCTTCCTTCTGGGGTCCATAGCATAGCAGTTCTGGTGGTGGTGTCGGTGTGCCGTCTGAGGACATGGCCAACCCAATTCCAGCGTCTGCCTGCAGCGATGGTGTGCATGCCTTTTTTGACTGCACCGTGTAAACAGTTCCTGGTTGGAGATAGTATTTGGCCAAAAAAAATCGAAGAATTGTCCTTAGGCAGGTTGTGTGGAACGAGGATAATTTTTTTTAAAGTATCCTGGTGCCATATGGTGTTGGTACCAAATTAGTCTAGATAATAAAAGCGAAAATAAATCTATGTGAAAATAATGTGCGTCTTAAAAATAAATCCAAATAACTAATTGCGCTTAATGTTGTGTGCCTTACGTCCGTACTAGGAGATACTGATTTAATATAAAGTTTAAAAAAATGTGACGCTTGTTAGTAGAATGTGTCAAAGTCACGAGGTAAGAAAATCAGGTTTAAAATTTGGCATTTTAATGAGGTTTAAGAAATAGGTCATCAAATTAAGATTATCCAACTGAACGAATATAGATCCCATAAGACGCTTTTCTCTTAACAAAATTATTTGTACTATTGTCTATATATTTTATTATATTCATGTTGATATTCATTAACTAGTTTCTTCATTTTCGTTATTTTTGTGTGACTATTCGCTGATGAAGATTATTAAGCTCTGGCGTCTGTTTTGGGTTGCCTGTCGGCTGTGACCGGTTTGGTCAAAAAATATAACACCAAACTGACAAAAAGCGTGGGGCGCTTAAGCGCTTATCATATATTGTATCCATAAGTGTGTAATGAAGTATAAAGCAGAAGTTAATTTCATGTAGAATCAGCGCCCCAGGCTTTTTGTCAATTTGATGTTACATTTTTTGACTGCAAGCTAAAAAACTCCTTGAAAAATTATGTGTGGACTTTCGTGTGTGGTTACTGGTTGTGTTGCTTGAATTCTGATCGTGCTAATATTCGTACGCGAATGGGGTGAACCTCACTTTTGGGTTGTCGTAATGCCTGAACTTGGCATCAAGATGTAAACAACTGTTCATCTTATTAACTCAGCAACTTGATATAAAATACATAATTCATAATGGTTGAATGGTGTAACGTGATTCAACGAATAATGCCTCCGGTTCGAGTCCTTCACAATTTAATATGGATTTACACACATACATAAACAGTTCAATTCACACATGAGGTACATGCATCAATCAATCAATAGCGTAGACTGCTGTTTTACATGTCAATGTCCGTTTAAGGATACAATGCAGTAATTGTCGTCAGAACATCACAGCTATATGCACGCGCAGATAGAATGGCTACCTGCCGACAGTGAGACTGTGAGTCTAATTACTTCGTATAAAGTAGACGATTATCTTTCTCCTTCCAAGGATTTAGTTAATCACTAACCTCCATAAGTTTCCTCTCATGTAGAGTTCTAGGACTGACCCTGGTCCATCATAATGCACATATAAATGGCTATATCATGCCATTGAATTGGAAGGTTAACAAAACGCAGCTATTCAGCTTGGCGGTCAAGTAACAAAGGGTAGCGTCTCCTAGTTACCGACTGTGACCCAAACAACGCTAGACACGTCATAATCGATCGTGTATGGAGCGTTCAATAATTGACACATATATCGCAATATATTAAATGTCTTAACCTTTACATTTGCACGTCCGCTAACCTTTAGCAGACGGCGTTAATATCATATACCGTAACAATTCCCTGTACACCGGGGGAAAAAAAAAAATCGATAGATTTTTTTTCAAGATCTATCCGACTTAACAATTTTTCAAAAAAAAAAATTTAACACAATCGTGACATATGGCCGACGATGTTCTGAGTAGAACCGTGTCGCGGTCATGTCAACTAACTATTTGTCATAGTCATCTAACATTAATCACATTATATATCAATATTATACATATTATTATATCAACTAAATAAAATGTCCAATGTTAATAGTGAATGATAGAATTAAATTAAAGTAAGGTCTGTCGTATTAGTATGTCATATAGGAATTAATTTGACTAATTAAAATTAAATTAATTAATTAAACTAAGAGTTAAATTATTAAGATTCTAATATAACGCGATGTTATGAGAGAAGAAAAGACAAAATAAGTGAGAAGAAATAGAAAGAAATTCGAATATAAGTTTAACTTAATTGGGTGTGTTAAGTGTTAGTGAATAATAACTATCTAATTTAACTAACTAAATAACGTATAGGTACATTAAAAAAAAATATTAATCTAATACTTGTGTGAGATTTATTTTCTCTCTTTTCATAATTTCTTCTTTTTATATTTCGTTCTCTTTTTTTGTTCTTTCATTTCATTTTTTTCTCACATTTCATTTTATTGATAATAATTCAATTAAGAAGTTAAGTTAACTAATTAATTAGTATAGGATATGATGATCCATCCGTAGTCTTGATCCTGATGAATTCTTTTAGGCAAAAATGTTCAAACGTTTACGTTGGAAAGAAATGTCATTTATCCCAGCATCCAAGAATTAAGTGCACATAGGATAATAAGTTCGACTTGTCGTCAGATATTGTTCCATGATTGTTCAACGAATATTCATATATTGTGTATGGACGTTAGACGAAGTTTCAATGTCAATATATATACCTTGATTGTCTTTAGTTCAATTCTGTGATGCATATAGTGTTTATAAATATTAAATTGAAGGCAAGGTTAGTTCCCTTATAGTTGATACTTCGTTATATCCAATGTAGTGATGATTGACGTGTTTTAGGAATGTCAATGTTGATCATTCGTCGTCAATAGGATTACGTGACAACGCATCCGCCACAATATTTTCAGTGCCAGGAATATGTTCAATGGAGAATTCAAATGGCTGTAGGATGATTGCATATCTGGCGAGTTTTGGGCCTTGTGGTTAGATCGACGCAAAGATGCTACAGCACGTTGGTCGGTTTGTATGGTGAATGGAGCACCAAGCAAAAACTTTTCAAGTTTAGTTATTGCCCATATAACTGATAAAAGTTCCTTGTCCACTGTGGAATACTTTGTTTCTGCCGGCTTTAGCTTTCTTGAAATATATAAGGTAGGATGTAGAACGCCATCATGGTTCTGGAGCAGGCATGCACCAATGCCGTAGTTACTAGCATCTGTTCGTAAGAAAAATCTTTTGGAAGCATCGGGAAGTCTTAAAATTGGTTCATGCGAGAACAAATTTATAATTTTGTTGAAAGTTTCATTGCATATACCAGTCCATGTCACCTTCACCGGCATGTCTTTTTTTAACAATGAAGACAATACAGCCGTGATGGATGACAAGTTTGGTATGAATCTACTGTAATATTGAACAAGTCCTAACAAACTCCTGACCTGTTTCTTCGTCTGAGGAACTGCTATGTTTAGAATTTTGGAGACCGTACTAGGTAACGTTCGGATATATCCCGATCCAATGATATGTCCCAAAAAGGTTATCTCATTACACGCGATTTGAACCTTTGTAGGTTTAGCAGTTAGATTATAATTCCTTAGAGTGTCGAAAACATATCTAAGTCCCGAAACATGTTCCTCAAACGACGAACTAAACAAGCATATGTCGTCAATATATGTAATAACGTCTGGTCTACCTGATAAAATTTGTCGCATCAGGCGAATGAAGGTAGCTGGCGCATTAACAAGCCCAAAAGGCATCACATTCCACTGGTATAGACCTTGTGGAGTGGAAAATGCGGTGTAGTACTTAGCCTTTTCGGTCAGTGGTATCTGCCAATAACCTTTAGTTAAGTCTATCTTACTAAATATAGTTGCGTTGGATAGACGTGGCAGTAAGTCGTCGATAAGTGGATGTGGTTCGCTGTCAACTATAGTCTTAGCATTTAATTTTCTATAGTCAACACATAGTCTGATGTTATTGTCCTTCTTCCGGACAATCACTAATGGAGAAGAGAATGGCGAATTACTAGTCTCAATGATTCCCAGAGACAACATCTGTTCAAGTTCCTTAGTAGTTTTAGCAAGGAAATGTAAAGGAACCGAATAGGGATGTACACGAATAGGTGTATCATCATTGAGAGTAATGTCATGACTAATAGCCGATGTGCGACCCGGGACGTCGGTCAACACATCTGGATAAGATTGTAATAGATTAGCAATCTGTAGACGCTGTTGCGGTGTAACCGTTGAAGAGATGGTTACATCCCGCCAAGATTCAGTAGGTTGAACTACTGGTACCGGTAACGGTAACTGTACCTCAGGAAAAGAAGATTCTTCTTCCTGGATGACAGATAAGTTGGAATAATAACAAGTAGATACTGTGTTGTCATCTAGTTCATGAAAAATTGACTGTAAGTGTTCAGGACGTGTATGAAATTGCTTGAGCATGTTAATATGAAATATCTTTTTGTGTCCCTTGATATCTAAGACGTAATCAACGTCGGAAATTTTATCAATGACTTTGTAAGGACCATTCCAAGATATCAATAATTTATTGTTATTGTGAGGAAGTAACACATAAGCCTCATCGCCTGGGAATAATTGGCGTAATCGTCGAGACCTATTTTGTAGAGATCGAGCCTTAGCTTTTGCAGCCTCAGAAGAAGCTGTTGCCAACTGGCAAGACTCAATAATGTTCTTCCGAAGATTAATCACATACTCGTAAGATGACTGAGTGTCCTGAGTCATCTCCTCGTCAATTAATAAGTCTTTTATTAGTCCCATAGGACCTCTTGGGGGAGCACCAAAAACTAATTCAAAGGGAGAGAAGCCAGTTTGTTCATGCGGTACCTCCCGATAAGCAAATAGAACAGCTGGGAGTGCTCTGTCCCAGTCATGAGGGTGCTTAGCAGTAACCTTATGTAGTAGTTGTTTAAGTGTACGGTTAAGTCTTTCAACCGCACCATTACTCATAGGATGATAAATACTACTTAAATTCCTATCAATGTTCCAAGTTTTCATGACTTCCTTCATGGTGTCAGATATGAACTGTGACCCATGGTCTGATAAAAGTTTTCTAGGAAACCCTATTCTAGAAAAGATGAGATGTAGTGCATCAGCTACATCTGTGGTAGTGGTGGTTTTTAATGGGATAGCTTCTGGCCATCGTGTGCACAAATCAATGCACGTAAGGACGAATCTATGTCCTCTGGCCGATGGTAGCAATGGACCAATAATATCTATGGCCATCTTGTCAAACGGTCTTACTGAGATATCGCAAGCCTGAATAGGCGCCGTGTGAAAAGCTCCACGTGCTTTCACTTCTTGGCATGTAGTACAGGAACGTACATACTGCGAAATATCTCTTGACACTCCTGGCCAAAAGAATGAAGACAGTACTCGAGATCGTGTTCGAGTATATCCCATATGTCCAGCACAATGTGAGTCATGTGCATGTTGAAGAATGTACCGTCTAAAAGTATACGGGACCATAACTTGTTGTTTCATTTGTGATTTGTCATTTAAAACATCTAATCAATATGTCATTTTTAATAACAAACCAATGTTTGTTATTATTACCTGAGGATAGATTGTCAACTTTATCAACCAGCTTAAAAAAATTTTTTTTAAAGATTTATCCTCTTTTTGTTTGGTTGCAAATGTTTCCCTGTCAATAGGTGAATTGACTACAAACTCCTCTTGGTTGTCTGCATCCATCTTATTATCACTAAATTTCTCAATGAGTTGAGTCTGCGCTCTAGTCGTCACGGCGTTTCCAGTGCATAGGTTATGTTTCTCCCATTCTATGATCTCATCTGGAGTACAATCTTTACTACCGTGTATACGACCAACCATCAGATCAGCTATAGGCTTTTTTAGCATACATACTTTTACATTCCCTGTGAAAAAGGGTGTTCTAATATGAACAATAGCTGTGGGGTAAAACTCAATAGTTCCACCAAATGTCATGCAGCGTACATATTCTCCTGTCGCACAGCTAGGATGTACCAGCGACTGACGTATACCAATCGTCGTGGATCCTGAATCCCTCAGCACTGAGACGACGGATCCATTAACTAATCCCCTGTTAAAAATTAGTAAGCCTGTTCCATCGTTGACTGCAAGACCTACCTCTGGTGTAATATGTCCGCAGTTAAGCACTGTTTCTTTCGCCTTCTGAAAAATAAGATTGCATTGTTGGCAACTATTTGCCACATTATAATTAATAGCAAAACATGCAGCAGAAGACTGTGTTGTATTATTGTCAAGTGGGACCTGAGCTATAGGGGTAGTATTATTTGTAACTGCCGCCCCTGTATTATGGTTGTAATGAGATGATCCCCGAGAATGAGATCGATTCCGAGTATAATTGTTAGAATTATCTCGTCGTCCTCTATAGTAACTATTATCTCGATGTCTCGAGCCATGATTATTACCATTCCAGTTATTGTTATTATTGGGAGTATGTGATCGATTATAATTAGTGTTATGTTGACCATTGTGGTAGTTTGTTTGAGGTGAATAATTTCTATCTCGTGATCTACCTCTGTTGAACTCATTTTTATTGTTGAAATCATTATTATGTCCCTTCTGAAAGTTAACATTGTGATTTCTTTGGAACCTGCTTCTGTCTACACTGTGATGTCTTTGTTTGTTATTATGATTGGAGGCCATATTAGACGCCACAGGTAGAGGTTCTCTTAATGAGGAGTTAGAAATGGTTGCATTCGGATGTGCCGAACAGTAGTTTAAAGAAATTTTTTCTAACTCGTCGATAGTACCTGGTTTACGCTCCTGCAAATATGCAAAAAATGGCTGGCTAACCGAAGATAATACCTTATCCCGTAGTAGTAAATCAACTAATTTGTCGTATGATTTGTTGACTTCTGCCAGTTCAACCCATCTATTAAATGTATTGCGTATGTTCGCAATGAATCCTGCAAAATCTTTTGGAGATTCAGGTAAAATTCCCTTAAATTTCAACCTACAGTGTTCCTCGTCCAGGTGAAACCTTCGTAAAAGCAAGGACTTAATAGCACCGTAGTTATTTGCTATTGATGGGTCAGCATTTTGAGAAGCCGTCAATGGTTCTCCAACCAAGAATTCATTTAACTTGAGTACCCATGACTCTTCAGGCAAATGATTTGTTTTGCAAGTCTGTTCAAAACGTGACAGGAACGATGAAAGGTCGTCCACGTTTAAGTTGAGAGTGGGTAATTTAAAGTTGTAGAAATGTTTAGTTTGGCTGGATGACGATCCATTTTGTGCGTTATTATTCTGGTTTGCATCAGCACTTTGTGCTTGTAATCTTGCTGTCTCCAATTTAATACGCGCCAATTCCATTTCTTGTTGTAAAATAATTTCCTCTCGTTTCAATTTATTCTCTTCTTCCTGTTTGGTAATTGCTCTTTGCTATTCTCTTTCACGTTGAGCAATCTCTCTTAATCTATTTTCCTTGGCAATTTGCTTCATCTCACGTTCCTCCTCCTCTTTCTTTAATGCAGCCTTTTGTTCCTCTTCCTCTTTCTTTAATGCAGCCTTTTTCTCTGCTTCTTTTCTTTCACGTTCCTCCATTTCTGCTTTATGTTTTTCCAGTTCTGCCTCAGCAAACTGACGAAGTTCTTGAGATTTATAACCATATTCCTTACCAATTTTAACGAAATGGTCTATAGTAAGCATTTTGACTTTTATCTGGTAAGTAATTATTGGTAATTACTGATTAAAATAGTCAATAGTAGCTTCAGAGTAATTATTATACTTACTCAACTTAATATAAATAATCACAATAGTACTGAACTCTAATGTCTAAGTTCAACTAATAGACAATATTTTGTAACAATATTGTATCTAAGTACTAACTATATCATAAATAGTTATGATATCTGTTAACTATAATGTAATTACATCACACAATTAATCTCAATATCCAATGATGTTGGGTATGATTCCTAGTAATTATATTGTTCAATGTACTAAGTCACTCTCTTAGTACCAGAAAAGTATATTAAATAATATACAATGGGTCTATTACCTCAAAGGTAGACTATAAGATTATTTTATTTGGTCAATATATATATTATATTATTATGCCCTAGGCATCTCTTATAAATTGCAGTGCTAATTTCTTGGACTATCACTGCATAATTATGCAATGTCCCATATTAACCTTAAATGTCAGAAAAAAATTAATTAAATTAAATTACAAGTGTATTATTGAATATAATGTTATATTATTAATGTAGCATTTAATATATATCATGAGGACAAACAAAACAATGATGCAACTAAAGGGTACAAACAATGTCAAGACGCAAACAAGACATTTTCACAATTAAAAATGAATTTATGAACTAAATAAAACAAGCGGAAGTGTCACACGGAAAACGAAGGGTCAAAGATTGACCCGAGGTCAACTTAATATGCAAAGTACACAAAAAAAAAATGACTGCAAAAAATGATGACATCACAGGACTCATAACGGACGAACATTTAACAATCATAAAATAAATTGATAGTAAGAGTAGACTGGACGAAATAGTTAACGAACATGATACAAAACTGAATAAAATTGTGAACTGAGTACGAATAAAATACACCAGTTATCTACGGAACGGTACAGCTAACACAAATCGTCAAACGACAGCAGATTTGGACAGACAGTCCAATGGCAAACCTCAATGGGGCTTCCAAAAGTGCACTCGTTTAACTGCCCTAAGAAACGACCGAAATCAATTCAGGCATCGTGAGAGCCACAGAATCTAATTTCGGTTCATCCTCCCTACCACCCACTAATTAACAACACATTAAGACAACAAAAAGTACATTAAACATAGGTAAAAACATGCCGATGTAGGCAGAGGGCATGGACTCAGTTAGCACTGTCACGTTAACGACAATAGTTATTGAGCTAAACTTATCTTTATTTGCTGCTTCACTTGATGCTCGTTGTCGTCGACGGCTAGGCCTGTGCCTTTGACTGTCTGCTCCTGTAGTCCATATCGTGTGTTTGCTTCAATGGCTCATGTTTCCCCTGGTTAGACTTAGAAACGGCTTTGGTTTCTCCGACAGTTCACCTACACGACTTTCGGTGACGTCACGTTGTTAGGCATTATAATGAGTACTGCGTCATCTTCGACTGGATCATGTGATCGAAAATTGATCGTAAATATTTGTGGTTAACATGTGCGTAAGGAACAGAAGTTTGTTTCTTTTTTTCTGTCGTTCCCCGCATTCGGCCGCCACTTTTGTTGAAGGACTTTCGTGTGTGGTTACTGGTTGTGTTGCTTGAATTCTGATCGTGCTAATATTCGTACGCGAATGGGGTGAACCTCACTTTTGGGTTGTCGTAATGCCTGAACTTGGCATCAAGATGTAAACAACTGTTCATCTTATTAACTCAGCAACTTGATAAAAAATACATAATTCATAATGGTTGAATGGTGTAACGTGATTCAACGAATAATGCCTCCGGTTCGAGTCCTTCACAATTTAATATGGATTACACACATACATAAACAGTTCAATTCACACATGAGGTACATGCATCAATCAATCAATAGCGTAGACTGCTGTTTTACATGTCAATGTCCGTTTAAGGATACAATGCAGTAATTGTCGTCAGAACATCACAGCTATATGCACGCGCAGATAGAATGGCTACCTGCCGACAGTGAGACTGTGAGTCTAATTACTTCGTATAAAGTAGACGATTATCTTTCTCCTTCCAAGGATTTAGTTAATCACTAACCTCCATAAGTTTCCTCTCATGTAGAGTTCTAGGACTGACCCTGGTCCATCATAATGCACATATAAATGGCTATATCATGCCATTGAATTGGAAGGTTAACAAAACGCAGCTATTCAGCTTGGCGGTCAAGTAACAAAGGGTAGCGTCTCCTAGTTACCGACTGTGACCCAAACAACGCTAGACACGTCATAATCGATCGTGTATGGAGCGTTCAATAATTGAAACATCTATCGCAATATATTAAATGTCTTAACCTTTACATTTGCACGTCCGCTAACCTTTAGCAGACGGCGTTAATATCATATACCGTAACAGTCAGTTGTGTGTATGTCTGTGCACGCGCATGCGATAGTGTATGTGTGGAAAAGGGAGAGAGTTTCAATATTTCTCTCAAGAGAGACAATATTGTTGGAAAGAATACACCTAGATTATTTGCAGTTATCGCCCATTTCACTGATGATACAATATAAACAAACAAAATTAATATTAATCTTAATTTTATTCATTTTTTTTATTTTTACGACTGATTACTGTATTGTCATGGGAAATACACAACTATGCCAATCTTCAGAGCTATTGCTCATCTGGAAGTGATTGACAAATCGATTGCAAAATTTGAAGGTGACAAGACAGTGACAAGAGAGTGACATACGTTGCAAGTTAAAGAAAAGCCTGTAAAAAAGGTAAAGGTAGTCCCATTGCAGATACTGGCGTAGGGGAGGGAAGTGTTACAGACTTCACTACACTAGATCTAGCATCCAGAGCTGGGGTGACCAGTTCCATTCATGGCTGCTTTTTCCTTCCCTAACACAAGTAGCAGTCAGGTATATTTTACAGCTTGGCAGACTGGATCGAACCCGGTACCTTTGCCACGAGAGATCAGCGCTCTAACACTCTACCAGTGGAACGCTCAGCGCTGTACTACATATCAATAATGTATGATTTATATAATTGCTTTATCCTTTATGATCTAATCAGCGCAAGTTTTAACACTTTGGTATTGTAATGTTAAAATAATATAAATATGTATTTAAAATGGCTCCAAGTGGCGCGGCAGGTGGGGGGCGGGGGGACCATCAAGACCATTTGACTAAGGCCTCAGCTCACGGGAGGGGGGGGGGGGGTCAACTCAGCCAAGAACGCGTGATCCTCCACTCTAACCATAGTGGGTGGGGGGGGGGGGGGGGGGGGGGTGGTTCGCAATATGACATGGCCCGAGCCTCATCTGAGCCCTCGGGTATATTGAAACAGCGTGACACATTTTTTGGAATAAATGTTTTTAACACCCAATATTCTCCATGCGTCTGCAATGGTTTATTGACTCATATTTTTTTTTTTTTAATTGTGCTATGAACTGTTATTCGAGTAATTGCTAGCAGAGTTGCAGTCTGGGATGTCTGCTGTTTAATGGAGTAACAATATGCTGGGTTTATTTTTTATGTATGCTATATTAAATCTTCTAAAACAAACAAAAAATGTCCTACAATTACATGAGCAAAGCAGCCCCAAAACAGAAATCCGGTTATTGTGCATTAGAAGCGTCTAGCTTTTGTACCTTTTTTTTTTTTTTAAATTTATTTTATAATTTTTTTTTTTGTTCTAATGTATTTTGTACAAGCGCCTGGAATTTGAGTTCTAGAAACTTGAGTCCTGTATCTTATCGTATTATCAGAATACACGTGTCACGCCTGTCCTCTCGCTAAAACGTCTCGTTGTGTAGGTTAAACGTAATGTGGGATTTTGCTTTACTAGTTTCAAGGAAGTGGAGGGTAGTTTCACAAATGGGACCGTCAGAATTTGCATTGTTGACGCATGCCTTAAAAAAATTAAAACAATAACAATATTAAACAGTGGTATCATGTATGTGGTATTCTATGTTTAAAATTGTTACCTCTTAAATTGTAATTTAACGAAGCGCAATTTACAACGCCCTCAAAAATGTTCCCAGGGATCTTCGAGGAGACAGATTAAAAAAATAAATAAAAAATAAACCAGATTACTGCTTCCTCATGCAGTACGGCACGCATGAGGCAACTAATATGATACTGTGCAAGGAAGCGGGAGTCTCATTATTATCCTATATATAAAATCTCAGCTTTTTCTGTCAGTGTGTAACGCTAAGGGATGCAACTTTGGTTGAAAGTTAGACATTAATTGTATTGTTTCCCTTATTTATAATATTTATTTATTAAATAATATATAAGGGTGATCGAAAAGTCTCTCCGCAGTGGGTTCAGTGCTTTAATAATATGAATGTAACATTTTATGGTGCAGTAAATAGTATTATTTTAATTGACTTTAATTTGATTTACTTTACTACTACATTAAGGTAGTATTTTTATTTTCGCATAACCATTAGTGTCTGTTTAAATAATTTAAATTGCTATGTAAAATAAAGAAATGTAGAGTTGTAAATTACGACCTTTTAATAATAATTGTATCATTTGGGTTGTTTCCCTTGATTCATTGTATTCAAGCACTGAACCCACTGCGGAGAGACTTCTCGATCACCCTATATATATATATATATATATATATATATATATATATATATATATATATATATATATATATATATATATATATATATATATATATATATATATATATAATATTTATTTATTTATTTCCCGAAAATAGTAACACTCACCAAAGAAGAATGGTCAAATAACGGTGTGCACAAAAATATATTTATGGAATGTGTGATCCCGTATACACACATTGGGATCCTCGCTGCTGCTACGTAGTTTCGTGTACTGTGGTGATGCACAGTGGCTTTTAAAAAAATACTTTTGAATATGTAAAATTGCCGTTAGGTATTGGTGCTTTTGAATTTAGTTCCCGTCTTATGACGGGCTTTTACATTAGTGTCATGATATTAAACAGATTGCTACAGAAACCAGTGCTGTACGAGCACATAAATATTTTAGTGCAGGCTTGTTGCCGTAGTGGTTCCGTGCTGCCTAAGGAGCAAAATGGAAAACAAAAGCACAACAAATGGACTTTTAGACTATAGAACGGGACCGAAGACGCAGCAAAAGAGATGAATGCAGTCAGCGACTCATAACTTGACTGCTTGCGTCAGGGTCAGCTAACCAGAGCTGACAAAGACCCTACTCCACCTCCAAGTGGTGGTCCTGGAAACAGGCTGCGTCACTGCAGTCTGGCCGAGATAGAAGGGATCGAAAAGAGAGGGCAAACCCGGTCCCAAAAAATGCCATGCGGAAGTCGGATGTGTCGGGCCGAAAAGCGCTACACAAGGAGGATCTCAGCATAGTGCACTAACTATGTAGCACCGACGAGAATCCCAATGTGTATATAGGAATCACACATTCTATAAATATTTGTTGTGGTAGGTAGGTTTCTAATTTTTTAATTTTACCAGTACAGCAGCCTGATAGGACCACCACTCCTTACGATTTCTCCAACTGCCGTGGGATTTTTTAAGTGCGCAGCTTGCACACGGGACTCCTATTTTGTCACCTTTATCCGAGAAGGCTAGGCATCTTATCTCACTGCCCAGGATTATCTCACTACCCAGGATTATCTCACTACCCTGGAAACTAGGGGAGAGTATGACATCATTAAGGACCTACTGGTTCAGATAAAAAAATGTCTATAAAATATATTCCCTCTACTGGGAATCGAACCCGATACCTTTATAATTAGAGGCGGACACCTCTTAGCCACTCTGACCCTCTGATGACAGACACAAGCATCAAAAGAGCAGTAAATAGGATTGCAATTAAATCTGTTGAAGAAGAAATGACGACGAAGAAGATGAAGGAAAAGTGTTTCTTTTTAAGATACATGAGAAGCATAAGCGATGAAGATGATGGTGATAAGAAGAAGAAACAGTAGTAGAAGGAAGACAAGAAAAAGACGAAGAAGAAAATTAAAAGAAGCCACGGATAGAATATAAGAAGATGGCGAGCAAAAGTAGTTGTCGAAGTAGTTCTAGTAGTTGTTGTGGTAGTAGTTGTAGTAGTTGTTGTGGTAGTAGTTGTAGCAGTAGCTGCAGTAGTAGTCGTGGCAGTAGCTGCAGTAGTAGTTCTAGTAGTTGTTGTGGCAGTAGTTGTAGCAGTAGTTGTTGTGGCAGTAGTAGTTCTAGTAGTTGTTGTGGCAGTAGTTGTAGCAGTAGTTGTTGTGGCAGTAGTTGTAGCAGTAGTTGTTGTGGCAGTAGTTGAAGCAGTAGTTGTTGTGGCAGTAGTTGAAGCAGTAGCTGCAGTAGTAGTTCTAGTAGTTGTTGTGGCAGTAGTTGTAGTAGTTGTTGTGGCAGTAGCTGTAGCAGTAGTTGTTGGGGCAGTAGTTGTAGCAGTAGTTGTTGGGGCAGTAGTTGTTGCAGTAGTTGTTGTGGCAGTAGTTGTAGCAGTAGCTGCTGTAGTAGTTCTAGTAGTTGTTGTGGCAGTAGTTGTAGTAGTTATTGTGGCAGTAGCTGTAGCAGTAGTTGTTGTGGCAGTAGTTGTAGCAGTAGTTGTTGTGGCAGTAGTTGTTGCAGTAGTTGTTGTGGCAGTAGTTGTAGCAGTAGCTGCTGTAGTAGTTCTAGTAGTTATTGTGGCAGTAGTTGTAGCAGTAGTTGTTGTGGCAGTAGTTGTAGCAGTAGTTGTTGTGGCAGTAGTTGTAGCAGTAGTTGTTGTGGCAGTAGTTGTAGCAGTAGTTGTTGTGGCAGTAGTTGTTGCAGTAGCTGCAGTAGTAGTTCTAGTAGTTGTTGTGGCAGTACTTGTTGCAGTAGCTGCAATAGTAGTAGTTTTAGTAGTAGTTGTAATATTTGTTGTAGTTGTGTTTGTAGTGCTAGTGTTAACCCTAGTTGTAGTAATTGTAGTAGCAGCACGGCCGTAGATAGGACTTAATAAATGGGGGTTAATACAAAATCTTTTTTTAATGCACTATTTTGATACTGGTACAGTATAATTCCCCCGCCCCCCCCCCCCTATCTACGGCCCTGAGTAGTAGTAGTTATAGCAGTAGTTGTAGCCAGGGCTGGATTAACCATTAAGCAAAATAAGCACGTGCTTAGGGCACTAAGGGAAGGGGGGCACCACAGAGTTTTTCCCCCTAGCTACCATGCCCTTAACTCTTAACTCTTTCACTGCCACATTCGACTTTCGTCACATTTTTTTGTAATTGCCCTTATCTGCCGTGTTTCCCTAGTTATACGTAAATAATTTGCTTATATAGCGCACTCTATTTGGTGTTAAATAAAATAAAAAATAAAAAAAAGTTTTTATTTAATATAAATGTGAGGTCTGGCCTTGGAAGAAAACGGAATTTTTCAATCTCTTATTTCACCTTCAGCTCGTATTGAGTCTTAATGTCTTGTCAGTTGAGCAATGGTAGGTCGAGGGAAGCACCATTGTTGGGCTGTGCTTAGGGCATCAATTAGCCTCACTCCGGCGCTGGTTGTAGTATTTGTTGTAGTAGTGTTTGTAGTGCTAGTTTTAACCGTTGTTGTACTAATTGTTGTTGTAGTAGTGTTTGTAGTGCTAGTTTTAACCGTTGTTGTAGTAATTGTTGTTGTAGTAGTGTTTGTAGTGCTAGTTTTAACCGTAGTTGTAGTAATTGTTGTTGTAGTAGTGTTTGTAGTGCTAGTTTTAACCATAGTTGTAGTAATTGTTGTTGTAGTAGTGTTTGTAGTGCTAGTTAAAACAGTAGTTGTATTAATTGCAGTAGTAGTAGTAGTTAACGCAGTAATTGTAACAGTAGCGATTTTAGTAGTTGTAGTAGTAGTTGCAGTGCTAGTTCTAACAATTATTGCAACAGTAGTTGTAGTAGCTGTATTAATTATTGTAGCAGTAGTAGCTTGAGTAGCAATAGAAGCGGTAGTAGTAAAAAAATGTAATGGTATTAAGGGAAATACAAGATTAACGTGAAGACACACACATACAAAATAGGAGGAGAGATAGTACAAGACTTAAGAAGAAAAAAAACAGAGGAAAAGTGATACATTAATTATGTATTTCAGAATTAACAGACCAAATGAAATAAAAATGACTGACAAATGCATCACTGTCTTTCTATGTTGAAATTAAACATAAACATAGTCAGAACAGAAATGCTGCTTCTGGTTCAGTAATACAGTATTTCCATGAATGGGAGGATCCCGTTACACGCCCATTGAGGCATATTGGGAATATGGTGTTAGGCCCATATTATCTCGACCGTCGGCACACTAGGGGTGATGTGGTCAGCTTCACGCCGGCCGCCTTAACCTTCCCAGAGTTGCTCTGGTACCCACTTGGGCTGGGTCGACCCAGGAGCTGTTTGTGGTCTTAAAAAAATCCCACCTCATCTGGGGATCGAACCATAAACCACTGAGCTAGGAAGCCAGTGCACTAACCACTATGCTACCGCGGCAACGTTTTTTCTGTTGCCGCCTTCTTTCAAATTTACAACTGCACAAACGTTACTGTCCTTCCAAATTCTCTTACATGCAAAATCAGCGTCGGATTATTCATTAGGCCTACTAGACACCGGGCTACAGCCCCAGGCTTACAGGAACCCCCGTGAAAAAAAGCAACGGAGTCATAACGCTCACATCTCTACAGCGACGGCACGTGCACTATAGTACGCTCGTGCGAGCAGCATAATAGTATCTGTACAACAGTTAGTTTATTAGTTACTTTTGGTTCGGTTTTTTTTTTCCTTTTTTATTATATTTTCTTTACAGGGGCTCACCACCTTTAACAAAATGTAGGGGCTGTAACGAACACTAGTTTTTTTTTTTTTTTTAATAAAAACATTTATTTGAAATCCATCATTTTTGTTTTGTTTCTAGTTTTAACTTTTAGAAGATTAGAGAGAGGGGCCTCAAAATATCTTAATAGCCTAGGGCCTCCAAAATTCTTAATCCAGCCCTGTGTAAAATGCAAGAAATGAACAGATACGAAAACACATGGACATAGTTACCGGTGTGTTCCAAGTTTGTTGTGTGTCAGCCCGCGAGTAGTTTTCCATATTTAAAACATGCGGTTTACTTGTAGCGCTCAATTATTTTTTTTAAATCAATAAATACAGTAACAACTCCGATGAACAATCGATTGAAGAGCATGTACATAGGCAGTGCGAGCGGTTAGGCTGCACAAAGCGCCAGCTTGTGGGAGGCGCCAAAGTGTATTAAAAATAATAAAAACATCACACTTATAAATGAACCAGAAAATTGAACCAGATAATTTGACAGTAAATAAGACCTCACAGTAAATAAGACCTCACAGTAAATAAGACCTCACAGTAAATAAGACCTCACAGTAAATAAGACCTCACAGTAAATAAGACCTCACAGTAAATAAGACCTCACAGTAAATAAGACCTCACAGTAAATAAATAAGACCTCACAGTAAATAAGACCTCACAGTAAATAAGACCTCACAGTAAATAAGACCTCAAAGTAAATAAGACCTCACAGTAAATAAGACCTCACACTAAATAAGACCTCACAGTAAATAAGACCTCACAGTAAATAAATAATACATCACAGTAAATAAGACCTCACAGTAAATAAGACCTCACAGTAAATAAGACCTCACAGTAAAAAAGACCTCACAGTAAATAAGACCTCACAGTACCTTGAATAATCCCTAATTCCGGTTGCCAGTATGTAATAGGAGATAAGTGAAGGGAGAAAACAAAGCAAATGAGGCTAGACTGCTGTCATTTTAGCCGCGAATGTGTGGATACCACGACACGTATGGGAAACCAAATGCCATGGATCCAGACCTCCACGACGACCCAGAGTTCGCTGGGAGGACAACACTAGACAATCTCAGAAGGTATCATTGGAACTAACCCAGGAGGAAGACAAGCGATAGATTACTATGGCGCTCGCATGGTAAAAGAGGAATAACTAAGTAAGTAAGTATATGTGGATGCACAACTAGCTTCGTAAATTTAAATGATAAGCATTGTGATAATCGATAAAGAACATTATAAGACAGACCGTGTTCAGGAACCCGCAGGGTAAGAGATGCAGACCAAAACAAGCACATGGAGAGGAAAACTGGAAGCAGAAATGAAAATGGTGAGAAAGACAAAGAAAGACCTTGAGCTAAATGAACATACCAGGAGGACACCGTGAATTTGTTGAAGAGCTATGCTAGTCGGGGATCTAAAGCATGTTGAATGAACGACTGAATGAATCGATAAAGAAAATCTATCTCCTAAGGGCTACAATCAACAACAATGCCTCTTACAGAGATGTACAAATTCCACATTCTCAATTTTACGATGCTAAAATAACACAGGGGATTAGATAACGCTGAAATTGTCTACCGCGGATGGATTGGGGTCAGATTGTAAAATGTAAAACGGTTGTTTACAGCCTACAGGCTAGGCCACTTAATTTGAGAACAATGCCGTGTTCTTTGGACAAGGCTCAATTGTGCAGATGAAACCACTTATTTTGGTCAATTTCGTTCCTTTTAAAAACATATATTTTAATTGTACATGTTTTATATGCTTTTTCGTGTTACTGTGATAAGCTAATATGAGGCAGCGTGATGGCATCTCGAAGATCCTATAAAGAGACTTGTAATACAGCACAGCGTATTATAACATGCACTGTTTTCTGCAGTTCTAGCCTGATAGAAGATAAGTGAACAAATAAATAAATAATACACAAAGGTGTTTCAGGCACTCGTGAGTAAGAAAGAAGTAGAAGACTAGACAACAGAAAAACAACAGAAGTGATGGGCTTACCGGGAATTGAACCAAGGACCTTCCGAACGACACCACCGCCTAGATACGGGAGCGAATCGTTATTATCATCTCTGCCAGCTTAGCACCAAAAAACGAACTCTCTGCGTAACCCGAATATATACCTAAGGACGACCCAGACTAATTATAAACGCAATCACTTCTGCAGTTTTCCTATTAACAGTATTGGCAATATTTCACAGGACAAAGACTTCGTGAGTAACAACGAAGTAAAGACTAGACAACAGAAAAATAACAGAAGTCATGGGCTAACCGGGAATCGAACCAAAGACCTTCCGGAGGAGCACGTTTTAACAGCGTATACCATGAAACGAAAATAATCATTATGTAAATCTATATTGTAACAAGATGAAGCCTATTCCTGGCGTGTATACCATGAAACGAAAATAATCATTATGTAAATCTATATTGTAACAAGATGAAGCCTATTCCTGGGGTGTATACCATGAAACGAAAATAATCATTAAGCAAATGTATATTGTAACAAGATGAAGCCTATTCCTGGCGTGTATACCATGAAACGAAAATAATCAATAAGTAAATGTACATTATAACAAGATGCAACCTATTCCTGGCGTGTATTTGTAAGTGAAATCTCATCTTTGCGTAGTTCTTTCATCACCTTTTAAACTCACAAGGAGTATAGACCTTTAACAAACTTATATGAAGTCTTCGTGTCGCGTGCAATCAGCTCAAGTCTTGCGAAGTTTTGGTTTGGTTTGGTTTTAAGGACTTTCTTCATTGCACACAGAAAACACCAGTGCTCCGATCTCCTTCCTTGGATCACACAATGAGGATCTCAGCACAGTGCACGAACTCCGTAGCACCGCCGGGAATCACAATGTGTGTATATAGGAATCACACATTCTATAAATATTTTTGTTGTGGGTAAAACGATCTAAATAAAACTTTAAGATTTAACCGTACACCACAAACGTCACTATGCAATAACGACACAAAACACTGTGTTTGCAAAATATTAGATCAGACAAATCAACCACCATATTTTCCGGATGGCACTGCTTTCGAAAATTGCAGTGGAATTATTGAAAAATGGGGACGTGTCTGTCTCACTAGGGTACGGAATAAAGAAGTGGATTACGTTACGAATACAAGTCCTTCGCCAGGGAAAGATAAACCAAAACATTACAGAAAACTAATGTAAACGCATTAAAATTAATAAAATAATAATAATAATAAAAGGTACCGGTATTCCCAAAGAAGATTTTGCTCTAGGGGAGTGAAGTGTTAGAGACTTCAATATATTAGTTTCAGCTGTTTTTAATGAGGTTGGAAGAGGGGGGGTGACCAGTTCCCTTTGCCTTCCCTAACTCAAAAGCAGAGTCAGGTACTCATTTACAGCTGGGTAAACTGGAGCGTGACTAAACATAGTTACGATCCCGGAACGTGGTCACTCCGCCGCTAAAGATAACTGTTTAGTCAATCGGATACTCTGTGTATCTGTACTTATAGGAAACATGTCTAGAATTACACCTTTTTGATTAACACTATGGTTACATGAGCCGCGATATCACAGTGGTTAGTACACAGGCTTCCTAACTCGGTGGTCCATGGTTCGATCCCCAACGCCAGAATCTTGTCTCATCTCAATGGCACTTGTCTGGTTATTATCATCAGTTCCTTATCTGTTATCAAAATAATATGCATAAAAAGTAGTTAATAGTCGAAACACAAAAAACATGTTTTAATTCATTACGATGACAATACACAGCTTTCGGTGAAGAAAAATATCATTAAAACCTTTAAGTGTACAAATAGTTTTCACACGTAAAATATGAAAAAAATAAATGTAGAAACAATTTTCAGTATAGAAAAACTCGTACACGACAACAATATACATGTAGTATATAATATAAGTCACAAGACATTATAAACAGCATGGCTGCAGGTAGCTTGTTAAGAGAAAATAAACTGTCATAAACAGTATGACTTCAGCTTTTCAAGAGAAAATAAACTATTATAAACAGTATGGCTTCAGGTAGCTTTTTAAGAGAAAATAAACTGTTATAAACAATATGGCTTTATGTAGCTTTTTAAGAGAAAATAAACTGTTATAAACAGTATGGCTTCAGGTAGCTTTTTAAGAGAAAATAAACTGTTATAAACAGTTTGGCTACAGGGAGCTTTTTAAGAGAAAATAAACTGTTATAAACAGTATGGCTTCAGGTAGCTTTTTAAGAGAAAATAAACTGTTATAAACAGTTTGGCTGCAGGTAGCTTTTTAAGAGAAAATAAACTGTTATAAACAGTATGACTTCATGTAGCTTTTTAAGAGAAAATAAACTGTTATAAACAGTATGGCTTCATGTAGCTTTTCAAGAGAAAATAAACTGTAGCAAGCAATGGGCTATTTATAGCTTGCCATGAGACAAATACAATTTTATAATCAATAGGGCATCCTGTAAACCTTTTACGAGAAAATAAAATAGTATACACAGCATAGCTACGTATAGCTTTTCATGAGAAAATATACGTTGTAAAATTCAGAGTCTCCGGCAATTAACGGTGATAAATTGTTATAACAATATTACTAAAAGTAGCTTATGTAAGAATTTGTTTTTAAAACAGTAAATTCACATTGTAAAACTGGTTACGGCTAATAATACATTTCTTGGAAAGACCTAAAGGTGGCGCAACACACGAGGTACCGGTACGTAATGATTATTATCAGCAAAGAGGGTGCCAAAAAATCCAAAAACAACAATTTATGAATGACATGTTGAAACGAATACAGTTATTAACTTAGTTTAGACAGAACTGTTTAACACTAACTACGACTTTCTCGCTATAATCCCCATAAACAATTTTTTTAAAACGCTCATGCCTCTTGTTATTTCTAAATTTTAAAAAAAATGTAAACACAGATTACACAAAAAAAAAAAAAAAAAAAAGAAAAAAAGAAGTAAAGAAAATTGGAGCTGTGAAAAATAATTGTAAACAATAAACTACTAAGAATTATATCTTTAAAAACTGTGACGAAAAGTAATAATTATTTTCACATTTGCACATTTGTTATTTTATTTATTTTCCAGATAGGCGAATATAGCATGAAACCACTGAAGAGTTAAATTCAGAAATTTAACATGAAGATACTTCAATGCAGATACCTCCAGGAGTTCCATCGAGACATCTTCAGTTCACGAAACCATTGTTTATTTATGGTGTAATACATCAGTTGTTCCAGGCAAGGCTTACATCACATCCATGTAGGCTCCAGCATCTAGCAAGTCTGTATCCATACACCAACTAGAGACACTCTTCTCTTTAGCGGTCAGATACAATAAGTAGAGATATGAAAGAAACATAATTTAAACTGAAATTTTATTTGTCAAGTGAAAGGGGAACGAGATTAAAGCATGCATAAGAATAGAATCACGAACACAACAACAACAACAGCGACATCTCTGTCTGAAATGCTCAAAGATGATTGCGATGCAGATGTCATCGCTAATTCGGAATCTCCTGGTATTCTTACAAAAACGAACGACCAGGACTCTGACGGAAATAACCTCAGTTTAATTAAACTCGGACAACCTAAAGCTGCAAATGAAAACAGCCAAATCCACATGGATGAAGAGCCATGCCGTGATAACAAGATCTCCACCAGGGATATGGATGACATTGTGAAAATTAATTGTGATGATATTGACTCCTTCTCCGCCAACAAACATCCGTCTCCATCATTAAGGACAGACTCTATACCAGAAGCTGGACATACTAACTTAGGTCAGCTTCCTAAGAAAAACGCAACGGCGTCTCGAAACCATGCCTTGTCAAAACCAGAGGGACACGCTGAGCCCCGGTCTTTGCCAAAGCCCTTTAACAGATCACCCCTACATGCAGTCAAAAATGATGACTTTAATTCATCTGCTTCGCCTACAACACATTCTACGTTTATTGGACAAGACAGAGAAGAATTTGAGTCTCTACCAAGTTTACATACTTCCTTAGCGGGCTCTTCTTCAGCGCGATTCGGGACAGACACAGACAGGTTGCTTGGAAGGGCACAATCGCTTGCCCCGCTAAACCTGAGAGTAGATCCAACCCAACATATTAACTTTCTCTACCATGCAAATACTCATTCATTTAGAAAAGATATTAATATATCCAGGGAGCTGACATCTTTCCAAGCCGGACACAGTGCTTCTTTGTCATATACCTCCCCAAGTCTGGCAGAAAACTATCCCAATGAGTCCCAAATGCGGCTCAACTCATCGCCATCGCATAGTAACAAGATGCCTGAAACAGCTACCGTCACCAAATAAATCCACATGCTTCACATTTATCAAAGCCATCCTTTCTCATATCTGACATTTTAGGGATCACAGGGGTCAAATGTCATGACCAGTCCACCAGACAAGCGTCCGACGACTTTTCCAAATCAGACATGAACTTCGGTAGTGGACTTTCCAACTTTTCATCCATCAGGCCCAGCGCGTTCACAAAAACCTCTACAGCTTCGTTGTCCAGTCTAAACTCTGAGGACCTTCGAGATGGGTCAGCAGCTCGATCAGCTGCAACTGTTCCAAAGGGGTCAAGTGATGATGGCTCCGCTGATGACGATATACATGACGACATGGACACAGACGAGCAAGACTCCGCTAGTGAAAGTCAGTTTTTTTATTTTTATTATTAATTTGCATGTTCTCCATTTTTGTTTCACATCTTTCTGTAAATACACCTCCATATTCGATTTCTTCATGTTGCTGCTGATATCGATTCTTTATTTTCTACTCAACATCGTTTACCTTTGCCACCCTTACGGAGCACGGAGTCACCACTTGCAGCTGGTCACCTTGTAGGAAGCCTGCACCGAGCAGTCACGTGCTCTTGCAGCACTGGTTTCTATGGCAATATGTTTGACATGATGAGGTTGCCTGCCTCATGCCCAACCTCATATTAGTTGCCTTGTACGACACGCCTGAGGGTGCGGTCGTCCTGTTCTTTCTTTGTCTCTTCAGAGAGCCCCTGACAATTACTCGGGGCATTTGCTTCCATCTTCTTCTTCTTCTTCTTCCTCGTTCGTCCTGAAAAGGACGTTGGTTGCATTGTGTCTGTTTACAGCGGAGCTACGATATCTGCGCCTTTCGGCCGACACATCCGACTTCAGCACGGCATTTTTGGGGACCGGGTTTGCCTTCCCTCTTCGATCCCTACTCTCTCAGCCAGACTGCAGTGATGCAGCCTGTTTCCAGGACCACCACGTGGAGGTGGAGTAGGGTCTTGGTCAGCTCTGGTTCGCTGACCCAGACGCAAGCAATCAAGCTATGGGTCGCTGCCAGAAACGATTTATTGCTAAAGAACTGAAATTTTCTGCAAAGAAATCTGTTTTTGTTTTGCACGGGGAAGTTCTCGTGGGTTTTTGCGGTGCTAAAAAGAAATAAAAATAAAAATGTATATATATATACATATGTGAGTAGTGCTTGCTCACGCATGTTGTAAGATTAACACGAAGTTGTGCTTGAAAATTGCTACAAACACCACCACTATAAAATTACGTGAATGCTTGATGCAGTCTTTCTGGGGACATGCCGCAGTGCTCCATAAAAAGCTCACAAGAAATAGTGCAGGTTGCCTAGGAACAACTACAGGTCCACATGATACAATGCTGATTGTATGTTCCGTAAGGAGCGACAGGAAGGAAGAATAAGAAAAAGTGGTTGGCAGGATAGTGAGAAGGAGAACGAGACTTTAGGTCGGTGATTAAAGCTGATTTACAACAATCATTACCATGAAATTGAAAGTTATAATCCCCACGTCCTACCATGTTATGTCCTTAAAACTATCGCCATTTGATGATAATTATCTTCAAGTCATCTTCTGTCAACTTTGCTTGCATCCCTTCTCAAAATTGTCTCATATAATAACTAGCAGAACCCCGGCTGCTTTGTTTTGGTTTGGGTTTAAAGGACTATCTTCATTGCACACGGACAACTCCTTCAGTGCTCACATCTCCTCCCTTAGATCACACAAGAGGGATATCAGCACAGTGCACGAACTCCGTTGCCCCCGGCGAAGATCCCAATGTGTGTATACAGGAACCACACATTCTATAAATATTCTTTTTTTTTTTTTTTGTGGCGGGTAAGTTTCCTAATTATTATTTTCTGGGGGCCAGGGCAGCGGCCGTATGGTCTACTCTTTACGATTTCCAACTGCCGATGGATTTTTAACGTGCAAATTGTGTCGCCCTTATCCGAGAAGGCTATGCATCTGATGATCTCACTGCCTATGAGATCAGGAGGGAGTATAACATCATTAAGAATGACTAGTTCTGCACACACACAAAAATTCCATCAATTATATTTTCTGTACTGGGAGCGAACCAGGTACCTTTATAAATATAGGCGGACGCCTTACCTATTAGTCTCTCTCGACCCCCCCCCCCCCTCCTCCCCAGGGAGTGGGTGGCTGCTTTACTTTCTTGTACCTCCTTGTTAAACAATGGATCTTTTTCTCTGGTTTCAAAAACCACCCTCGTCTTTCCTCATTATGACTCGTGGAAAGAGTTTTACAACGACAATGAAGATTTCGAGCGGTATAGGAACCGGAAAGTTCGCGAAAACGTCAGGAATGCGAGGCAGGTCTTACATCTCCTTTATTTTGGGCTCATGTTTAGAACGAGGCAGGACTGATGGTTCTCCATTCTCCGAGGTGTCGCATTTAAACGCCAACCAAGTTGGATCCTGAAAAAAAAAGACTACCTTCTCATGAATGTTTTCCTGGACTAATGTTAATGGTACGTAACGCTGAAACACGCGGCGCCAGTGCAGTCTGCGCAGACATACAATAGCTGTTTACGACTTGACTGCACGGGGACTACGGCGGAGATCTTCTGCCATGAATGTTTAGGAGAAAATTAAGGAGGAACGGGACAATGAATTGCTGTAATGTAGAAAAGTGTACAAGACCGTATCTCATACTTTTTAAAGTATCTTTCATTGTCCACTTTTCTCTTTCTTTTCTTCGTTTTTTTTTCTTTGTTTTTTTTTTTTTTTTTTTTTTTTTTTTTTTTGCGGGCCTAAGGAAGAGTGAAAGTCAGTATTCTAGGACGAAGATTTACACTGCCTTGAAATTGTAACGAGTTTTTGTAGTTGTTGTGCCACTGACTTTTTGACTTTAACTCCGAGCCGCCCCTGGGCGTGGTGTTCCGGTTCTCGTAAGACAAAAGGTGGCGACTTGGATAGAGATTTATAGAGGAAGAGGCATGGTCCACGTATATCAGTCTCCTGTCAATACTGACTGATCGCACTTGTCAATCAATTCAAGGGCTGTATTCCTTTCTCAAAGGACTGTGCCATGCCAGTTGTTAAATGACAGAGATTTTGTCACAAGAGTGGAAAATTCTGTATTAGTCACAGAAGAAAAATACGGTAATAATTAATGAGAGACAAGAGGAAAACAAAAACTGGAACCGAACTACAGGTAAAGGTAGTGCCACAGTAGACCCTGCCGTAGGGGATTGGAATTGTTAGAGACTTCACAGAATAGGTCCCGCATCGAGTGTTAAGGTGACCAGTTCCCTTCCTCTCTACCTTTCCCTTCCCTGACTCTGCTCAGGTACCCATTTTCAGCTGGGTAGACTGGAGCGTGTCAGTGCCGTGATTCGAACCCTGCACCTTTGATGCGAGAGACTAGCACTCTAACCACTTTGCCACTCGGTGGAATAGAACTATGGCACTAAAATCTGTCGTTGCTAAATTGCAATGAGGTCTACTCAAGCATGTCGCACAAGGCGGCTAAAATGAGATTGTGTTTGGGGCTGGTAACCTCATCATGGATAACAACTTGCCACAGAAACCATGACAGCTAGAGCCTGTGACCGTTTAGTGCAGGCTTCCTGCAGAACCAGCTGTAGCTCCATGCTCCGTAAGGAGCACGTAGGAACATAATAATAAGACGGCCGTGGAAGCTTCATACAAAAAGAAAACATCAACTAATGTCATCCAAAGAAATTAATTCAGATGAGAGGAAGACGCTGGCGATGGATAAGACACTTACTTTCTTAGTCGGTCCTTTTCTACCCTGGGATGTAGAGGTTGGTCAGAGAGAGCACCATAATATCTTATCGGCTGACTTCCTCCTGGCCTGGTTCCAATCTAGTCCTCGGTCCTTCAAAGATTGTCTAATGCTGTCCTCTCAGAGAACTCTGGGTTGTTCTGGAGGTTCGGATCCCTGGCTCAAGGTTTCTAATATTTGTCGTGGTAGCCGATCTTCTATCATTCTACAAACATGACCAAACCATCGTAGTTGAGCCTGTTCCACTTGGGTTTGCAGGGGCTGGGTTTTGAGGCCGTGGCGTATCGTTTGGTTGCGGACCATGTCTCTTCTTGAAACTTCAACCATTTTCCTAAGATACCTCATTTCTAAGGTTTGGAGCTGGCTTTTGTGAGCTGTAGTCATTGCCCATGACTCGCATCCAAAGTGAAGACTGGAACACAGGTGGAGCGGTATACAAATATCTTCGTCTTCATGTCAACTTCTCTTTTGCTGAGGAATCCTTGACACACAATGAGAAACCCTGTTGATACCATCAGAAGGTAGTCTTTGTTCTGTAATCCCCTAGGAAGAAGGGCAGGGGAGATTGAAAAATGCATGAAGAAAAAAACTTAAGACAGAATTGAAAATGATAAAGAAGAAAAGTAAAGACCCGGAACGGGTAGCACAGGACAGGGAAACGTGGCTTGTATTCATTCAAGGCCTATGCTCCTTGTGTAGCTTAACGGCACTAAATGAATGAAACCGCTAAGTTAACGTCTGCCCATAAAACTGCTAAATTGACGTCTGCTCATGAAACTCCTAAGTTGACGTCTGCCCACAAAACTGCTAGGATGACGTCTTCTCAAGAAACCGCTAAGTTGACGTCTGCTCACGAAACTGAGAAGCCTGGGACAGAGTGCGTGGCCGAGTAAGCTTATTTAATGGCGACTTAGTTTTTATTTGACCTCGGAAGCACATTCTACTGCAAAGTGCAAGCACGTGCGCATTACAAACATTCGCTTACTCTTTTTTTTATCAAAGTAATTTAGTGTGTAGAAGAGCGTCCGATTGACAGAACGGTTAGAGCGATGGTCTCCCGCGGCAAAGGTGCCAGGTTAGATTCACGGTACCGACATGCTTCAGTCTACCCAGCTGTAAATGGGTACCTGGCTTTGCTCGTGAGTTAGAGAAGGAAAAGGCAGCTAGGACGGGAACTGGTCATCCCCACGTCTTGATGCTGCACCTATTATAGTCTAGTCTATAACACTTCACTCCTCTGCAGCAGTATCTGCTATGGGACTACTTTGATCTTGTTTTGTTGAATGTGTAGAAAGGGATTTCTTGACCTGGGATACACTTACCATCACGTAGTACAAGCAGGTTATTACGCAGTACGCGGGGTATTTTGCATATAATTATATTATCCTACTGAAATGTCAATTTTTTGTAAATGATAGTGTTAGTGACAAAAATTTAGTGGATTTGCGAGAGAACGGCGAGTTCTGCTCTCTAATTAAAAGCAAGAAACAAATTGGAAGATGAACGTAGTATCTTCTTCTTCCTCGTTCCGTCATGAAAAGGACGTTGGTTGCGTTGTGTCCGTTTACAGCGGAGCTGCGGTACTTGCGGCTTTCGGCCGACACATCCGACTTCCGCACGGCATTTTTTTGGGACCGGGTTTGCCTTCTCTCTTCGATCCCTACTCTCTCAGCCAGACTGCAGTGATGCAGCCTGTTTCCAGGACCACCACGTGGATGTGGAGTAGGGTCTTGGTCAGCTCTGGTTCGCTGACCCTGACGCAGGCAGTCAAGCTATGGGTCGCTTACGGCATTCCTCACTTTTGATGAGTCTTGGGTCCCGAACGTAGTATAAGGGTATCTATTTCGAAAACTATCATAAAAATAAAGCTGTTGATTGACAAGAAATAGAATCAAGGGTATCACTAATTTATTTGACTGTATTTTGATAAAGAGTACACAACTTTATGATACTAAAAATAGCCTTGTTATACACGGAATAAAGCTTTCGTTATTTAAAATAAATAATATAAAAAAAAGTATGTTAAACACACGCTTTTAATGCACTAAAAACCCAAAAATAATTTTTCAAGGAGTTTTTAGCTTGCAATCAAAAAATGTAACATCAAATTGACAACAAGCGTGGGGCGCTGATTCTGCATGAAATTAACTTCTGCTTTATACTTCATTAGACACTTATGGATAAAATATATGATATGTGCTTAAGCACCACACTCTTTTTGTCAATTTGATGTTACATTTTTTGACTGCAAGCTATAAACTCCTTGAAAAATTTGTTTGGGGTTTTTAGTGCATTTTTAGTGTGTTTAAAATATTTTTCTGTAGGTTGGGCAGTACTGCAGCAGGTGTTTGACTGTCATCGGGCTGGTACTGCAGGTGCAGAGATCTATTGCACAAATTTTGTATTTGTGGTATAGATGGTATCTCAATCTGTTGTGTCCAGTGCGTAGCCGAAAAATGATGACCTGTTCTTTCCTGGATAGTTGATGTTATGCTTCATTTTTCAAATGTCCCGGGTGCTCTCTTTCCCATTTGGACCTGAATGTAGCCTTTATAGTAGTCTTTGCCGTTGCGTAAGTTGTCTCTATATCATTTTGTTGTAAGGCACCTCCTTCCTTAGCAAGTTTGTCTGCCTCCTCATTTCCTGGTATGTTGCAATGTGCTGGTACCCACTGGATTGTGCACTTGTTAAAGCATTTGGCCAGTCTTTCAAGGGAGATTATCAGATCTTTCAATCCTTTAGTTTGGTGGCTCTTCAGCGCTTATATTACTGAGAGGGCATCTGTAAAGATTACTCTCTGTTTTTCTGCCTGTGCTTTGCTTTCAATAAGAGTTTCAACTGCCTGTTTCAGGGCTTCTGCTTCAGCACTGAAGTTATTGCAGTATTTGCCAGTGGCAATTGCCATAGAGTGGATTCTGTTCTTTAATTTTATGAGGATGCCGGCACCCCCATTTTCAACTGCATTTTTTGCTGAACCATCAGTATGTGCATGTGTCCAAAGCTTTGCTGGGAATTTTTGGTCAACATACTTGGTTGCTATACACTTTCTTTGTGTTTCTGCCTGTGTTCCCTTACTTTCAATGCCTGCAATATCAGATTTTAACTCAGGAAAGCATCTTATTTTCCACAGTGGGATAGTTGAGCTTGTTGGGATTTTCTTTGCAACTGAGCTTGCTAGCATGGTATTTTTGCTAATTTTTTCTTTTGCTTGGGCCACAAAGTTAGTTCGCTTGAGCCTGCCTCTTCCTAGCCTATTCATTCTTTGGAATAAGGGATGTCCTTCGAGTCTCTTAAATTTTTCAGCTTGTTGTAGGACTCTGCTGTCACGTCTATCCTCCATTGACTGTAGCCCTATAATGTTTTCCATATGGTTGATTTGTGTGGACTTTAGGGCCCCTGTTATAATACGTGCTGCTTGGTTTTGGAGTCTGTTTACTCTGTCAAAATTTGACTTGGCTGCCGTCGACCAAGCTGTGATGCCGTATTCCATAGCAGGTCTGACTCTGCCTGTGTACAGCTTTTTGAGGATATTCTCATCAGCAGCACATGTGGTACCAGCTAAATTTTTCATGATGGCCATGCGAAGTTTTGCCCTTAGCTGTATTTTGTTTATCTGTGATTTCCACGTCATTCGGCGGTCTAGTGTGATTCCTAAGTATGTTGGTGTTTCATCTTCTCGTACTGCCTGCCCATTTAGTTGTAGCTTTGCTTGCTGTGGTTTATTTGACAAGGTAAAAATAGTGTGTGTAGATTTTTGTTCATTTATTTTGAGCAACCACTTTCTGGACCAACTTTCAAGGGCTAGCAGTGAATCCTGCATGCGCACTCTTGCTGTGGTGATGTATTCTTCTGAAGTCACATGGCCAGGTCATCAGCATAGAGGGAGTTGTGGACATTCTTATGGATGTTTTCTGTTATATCATTTATATATATATATATATATATATAAGGAAGAGTGTTGGGGAAAGGACCCCACCCTGTGGAACTCCATGTTCCATTGTAGTCTTTTTGCTTAACTGTCCGTGCACCTGCACTCTATCTGTTCTGTTTGTTAGATAGTTGCTGATCCAGTTATACTTTCTTCCACAGACTCCATATTTAAGCATTTTAACTCTCAGCCCATTTTTCCAAACTTTATCAAATGCTTTCTCCATGTCTACCCAGACTGCTAAAGTGTGCTTTCCTTCTTGGAAAGCATCTTCGATTTCCTGTGCAATGTAGGTGACTTGGTCCTCTGTAGACCTATGTTGCCTGAAGCCTGCCTGTTGGTGCAGTAAAATTTGTTTTACTTCGAGGTGCCAACTTAATCTGGTATTGATCATTCTCTCCATACGCTTTCCCGTGCAGCTTAGAAGGCTGATGGGTCTGTAGCTGTTGGGGTCCATTCGGTCTTTGTCCTTTTTTGAGGACTGGAACTAGTACTGCTTCTTTCCAGGCTTGTGGTACAATTCCACGCTTCCACCTATAGTTCATAATCTTGAGGAAGGCTTTCTTGGCATTAGGCTTTAGTTCTTTAAGCATGTCATTTGTTACCCCGTCTTTTCCAGGTGACTTTCTTTGTTTAATGGATACAATGGCTGCCTCTAGCTCTCTCATGGTGAGGTTTGATGTCATGTGCTCTTCTGGGACAGTTGGTATATTTTGGTAAAGTTCTTGCTCTTTGGTAATTTCCATTCAGAATCAACTTGATGACGTTGTACCCAAAATTGTGTACAAGATCACATATCTTGGTGACGTTGCATACAAGTCGTACTCAAAATTGTGAAGATTTCATAACTTGGTGACGTTGCATACAAAATAGTGAACTACGTAAGGAACGAAATGAAAAATTATAATGAAAGTTGATCTCCTTTTATATTTTTTATTATTATTATTTTTAATGTTATTCATTTTATTATTTTTACGACTGATTATTGTATTGTCATCGGGAGAACACAACTACGCCAAGTTTCAGGGCTATTGCTCATCTGGTAGTGATTGAAAAATAGATTGCAAGATTTGAAGGTGACATACAAGACAAGTTAAAGAAAAGCGTGTAAAAAAATAATTAATTTTTTTCTTTAATTTCTTATGCATTTCCTTTCATATTAAATAAAGGGCAAGGGGGAGGGAGTGGAGCGGTATGAATGAATATGATGGGGAAGGTTCACTAAACGCCAGGGGGATACGGGAAGATTTAATACGAGCCAAGATGGTAAGGAGAACTAAACAACCCCTTATGTATATTTTTTTTTTAAATTAGGCGTTTTGCATTGTTTTGGCAAGGTCCATCGGTTATATTAGGATGCATGTCCAAATAGTAAGAACCTTCTCGTCTGGTTATATAATAAAAACAGACTTTTGCAAGGTCTCTTTATGAACAAGAACTCACAGTATCTTCTATCTTTCATTTAAATTTTCCGCACATTGTTAAGTGTTAAAATAGATTATACAATATTTAAAGAAAATAAATGCATTAACTTGAACTGATTGTTTTTTTGTTTTTGTTCTTTTTTACAAATTTAATTTCTACTCAAGTAACTCGACCTGAAAAAAGCTAAAGTCTAATGTGCCACTGGCAGGTTGGTTAATGATATTTTTAAAAAAACTTGTTAATTGCAGAAACATACAAATGCACTTAATTCAATCTGTGAATGATACAACATAAAGATCAACCCATCAAACACAGAAAATATGAATATTAGCAGGTTACTAGGCCCAATTGACATACATGTCAGCAACATCAGGCTTAAGCGGATTCCGGAGTTCAGATACCTAAGAAGCATTTTTACTGAAAATGGAAAACTTGACAGAGAAATTGAAACAAGATGTCAAAAGGCCAATACAGTGACTTACCAACTGTCACCAACTGTTACCAACTGTCAGCACTATTCAACCATGACATTATCAGAATGGAAACTAAAAGACAGTTGATAAATCGTATATTCTTACCAACTCTTTGCCATCAGTGTTAAGAATGGTCCTTGATCAAAGCACAGGAGAGGAAAACCGTATTCTGTGAAATGAGATACTTAAGAAAAGTCATTAATATTATCAGGAGAGACAGAATGAGATATGACGACATCAGAAAAACTCTAGGTAATACATCCTGCATCAAATATATAAAAAGGTCAAAGGTAAAGCATCCCGTTACACGCCCATTGAGGCATATTGGGAATATGACATTAGGCCCATATTTTCTTGACCATCGGCACACTAGGAGTGATGTGGTCAGCATCACGGCGGATCACATGTATAGAACGACAAAAAAATTAAGTGGTTTGGCCATCTCATGAGAATGGAGCCCGATCAGTGACAACACTAGAAACTCCGATTTTAGAGCACGGGGAAGACCACGAGGCAGACGAATAGACAACATTAGAGAAGTCCTGGAACAACACGGCAATAACAGCAACAAGTGCGACACACTTGGTTCAAGAACAGAAACTTCAGCTCCCCACGACGCTTCACAGCTTTACAGCTTCACAGCAGTGATGGAAGGAAAAAGTCAATTAAGCCTAACCTGTTGCCACTCTTAGCTTGCTCCACTTTCATGAACATTTACAAGTCGGATACTAGTTGATACTAGTTGATACTAGTTGATTTTAGTTGCTCTGCTAAGAATAAGATGGGGGTCGGAGTGGCTAAGGAGTATGGCGTCCGCCTCGAATTCTAAAGTTACCGGGTTCGATTCCCAGTAGAGAGAATATAATTTATGGATATTTTTTGTCAGAACCGGTGACCCTAACTATGTTATACTCCTCCCTGATCTCCTAGGTAGTGAGATCGGATGACTAGCCTTCTCGAATAAGGGCGAAAAAATAGGAGGTCCCGAATGCAAGCTGCGCGCGTTAAAAATCCCACGGCAGTTGGAAATCGTAAAGAGTAGGCCATAAGGCAAAAAGTTTAAAAAAAATTTGAAACCTACCCACCACAAAAAACTATTTATAGAATGTGCGATTTCTATATACGATTTCTATATGAGATTCTCGCCGGTGCTACGGATTTCGTGCAATATGCTGAGATCCTCCTTGTGTGATCTAAGTGAGGAGATCAGAGCACTGATGGAGTTGTCCGTGAGCAATGAAGATAGTCCTTAAAATTAAACCAAAGTAAGAATAAGGTATTAATCTCAAAGGGTTGTTAACGAGAATACAGTACATCATTGACATGTTATGTCCACTGTTCGATCTCTAGTTGAGGTGGGATTTTTAGACCGCAAACGGCTCTGGGTCGACCCAGCCTTATTAATTGGGTACCAGGGTAACTATGGAAATGTTAATGCGGCCAGCGTGATGCTGACCACATCATCCCTAGTGTGCCGAAGGTCATGAAAATATGTGCCTAACACCATATTCACAATAACGGGATTCTCTTTTTTCTTTTTTAACCTTTGACATGTTATCTGGTGACAATAGTATCCATGAGCCATCACCAGTTGCCGGGAAATACAACAGAAAATCATCAACATGTACATTTAGATACATTTAATGCTTTCCGATCTCCCCTTAGTTACCTGGGCTCTTTTATGGGACAAAGAAAGAATAAGAATACTACACCTTCAAACGTGTGGTACAAGTGTGGTACAAGTGTGGTACAAGTGTGGTGCAAGTGTGGTACAAGTGTGGTACAAGTGTGGTACAAGTGTGGTGCAAGTGTGGTACAAGTGTGGCACAAGTGTGATACCTCTCTTACCCTGGGGATTCCAGAACAAGGACTACCTTGTAATAATATCAACAGGTTTCCCCAGTGTGATTAATATGAGGTAGTGCCGAAGCCTGGCAACATCATCATGTCAACAAATTGCTACACAAACCACTCTTATGTAGAGCATATGAATGCTTGGTGTAGGACTTATGCAATGGTACCAGCTGCAGTTTTGGCGCCATGACATAGGCAGCGCAAAGGAACATGAAGATGATGATGATAAATGCTTTTAGTAGCTAGTACAAGAAAACGATGATGATGATGATGATAAATACGTTTAGTAGCTAGCAAAGGAACATGATGATGATGATGATAAATGCGTTTAATAGCTAGCAAAGGAACATGATGATGGTCGTGTGAAATTCTAATCCACATATATAAATTAAAAAGTAAATGTAAAGCCTAACAAATAACTTCAATAAAAGAAAAGAAGAATGGTAAAGAACAGTGCTGTCACAATGACTGTACTCGAAATCCCCCTTGTTTTCTACTTCGTCTGCAAATTGTAACGTTTCACGTTGATAGTAAAAGCCTACTGCATCACTACACGCTTTCTTCAATAAAACGTGTACGGCATTTCTAAGAAAACCTTGAGCTAGGCACCCTGCGTAATGACCTAAATTAATACTTCCATTAATTTCATTTTATACACGGCGTAATGAAAAGACAGATGAACTTAGGATAGAGAGAAGGGAGGGCTGAAAGCAGGAACGCATGCAACACTAAACACGCGTCTCGCGATATACAATTAATGCCACCCTCCCCAAGCGAAAGGCCAGAAGCAATAATTTTTTTTCAAATCGACAGTGTTAAAAAACACTACTATACTAGAGTTAGGTTTTAAAAACCTGAAAAACGCTTATTAGGAAACATGACATTATACTGGTTTACGTTTGAAAGCATGACAGTACCCAGACACCACATCGATCGAAGTGAACGGGAGGTAGAAGAAAATACATATTTTGAACGAAGCCACTTAGCTCCCTTAAAGTTGTATATTTGGGTTCCTTAGGACTTGCTGACAAATAATATGTTAAGTGTTACGCAAATAGTCTAGGAATTACCAAATTATAGCCAAAAGAAATAGTGAGGGTGTCAGACAACACCAAAATCAGAATCGCTCAGTGGCAGATTTTGACACCACCATTGTACGGGAAATAGGTCCCCATGTTAAATCCTATTTGATTGGAGCGCAGTAAATGTAAGGCTAAACACGATTAGTCGGGCTACAAATACTATCTTTTGTTGTTAGGGGAGACGGAAGGAAGGGTATTTTTTTTCAAACGCTTGTGTAAACATGGCTCGATTGGTTAGACCCGCCAATATAGGCAATTAGGAGCGTCAGTTCAGTACCACATTTTCAAATAAACTTTCTAAAGAACCAGTGCGTTGAGCGCCAGTGCATATTTTTCTAAATAAAAGCGTGGGATATCGGCAGATCGAAATTGTGCTATATTCTTGCCAGTTGTCATGAAATATTCTAATCCACATATATAAATTATTAGGTAAATATAAAGCCTAACAAATAAAATTAATAAAGAGAAGAGCAATGGGAAAATAACAGTGCTGTCACAAAGAATGTACTCGAAATCCCCCTTGTTTTCTGCTTCGTCTGCAAATTGTAACGCTTTCACGTTGATATAAAAGCTTACTGTATTATTACCCGCCTTCTTCAATGAAACGTGTGCTGCATTTCTAAGAAAAACATTGAGACGTACTGCGTAATGACCTAAATTAATCCTAACATTAATTATACTGCGTTACCAAAACGAACGAACAGTTGGACTAAAGGATAAAAAGAGAAGGGAGAGGCAGAAAGCCGAACACTAAACACGCTTCGCGCGATACATAAATGCTGCCATCACGCGTGTAAGACTACAAGCACTAACTTTTTTTCAGACGGACAGTGATAAAATACACTACCCTTTCCCAGAGTTAGGTTTATAAATCATAAAAAACTCTTATTAGAAAAGATAACATTAGATGGGTTTACGGTTGAGAACATAACAGTACCCAGACAGCACATCTTCGAAACAGGAGGTAGAAGAAATTGCATATTTTGAATGCAGCCACGTAGCTCCTTTAAATTTGTATTTTTGGGTTCCTTAGGGCTTGCTGACAAATAATATGTAAAACGTTACGCAAATAGTCCAGGAATTAATAAATTATACCCAAAATAAAATATTGGGGGTGCCTGACAGCATAAAATCATTTCTGCTCATAAGATTTTTTTTTTTAACGTGTTTGAAAAAAATTTACGTTACAGAAATAGCCTACCATGTAAACTCCAAATTGATTGGAGCGCAACAAATGAAAGCCTAACCACGATTGGTCGGGCTATAAATACTATCTTGGTTGTTAGGGGAAACGGGGAAAGGTAACATTTTTTCAAACACTTGTCGAAACGGGGCTCATTGGTCAGACTCGCTGATATACACACTTGGGAGCGTTAGTTCGAAACCACTTGTTTAAAATAGCTTGATAAAGCATCAGTGCGTTGAAGCCAGCATATATTTGGCTAAATAAAAGCCTGGAAGATAAGCAGATGGGAATTTGTGCCAGTTTGTGCCAGAATTCATTGCTAATCAACGTATCTGTGTTTATTCGTATGAATTGTGGTAAGCTTGAACCATTCAATATCTTTTAATGAAAATTGAATGTGAATTGTGATTTATGCCTGTATATATATGTGTAGTTCAGTGGCCAACGTGAGGTAAAGCCTGTAATGCTCCAGCCTGAACAGAGGGTGTCGGAGAGAAGTAAAACGGCATGGAATGGCCAAACAGTACACTGACCCCTGGATGATTGACTAGAAAGAAATAATGCTGGAAGTGCAGAGGCGTAGTAACCATTAAGAAGGGTAATACTGGAATAAAGTATTTCAAATGAAGCTGACAGTTGGCCTAATGCTCTGAACTCAATGTTTGTGCTGTGTTGTGATCAATGTAACAAGAGAGTTTAAGTTAGTTATGAAGTAGAAGGTACATCCTTCTTGATTTCAGGGACAGTGGTCTTGATGGTACTGAGCAGCACCTGGTCAGAGCTTTGCTGAATCCAGAGTCGGACAGCATACTCCTTGGTCTTTTTAGCTATCAGTGAGGTGTCTCCTGAGCCCAGAGGAGAATTTGAGCAGAGGAGTCCTTTCCTGCCGCCATCACGCCAGATAAGCGAATTGGCCAGCTGAGCTCAACATTATGTCCCCTCATCTTGAACTGACTTTTTAAAATTAACATTAAGAGGGGAATTTACTTGTCTTAAAATCAGGAACTGTGAACATCTCCAATACTGGTCCCTAAAGACAAACTATTGAAGTCATGATGACAAATACCAACAGAGCTTGAACAAAACAAAACCAGTATTACCTCATTTTACTACTACACAACTGACACACATAGAACATTTGTAATAATATATGTCACTACAATATTCATATTAAATACATTCTGTACATAACTTGTAATTTAAATTGATTGTGATTCCTGGTTCCCTTGTAGTTGAATCAGGACACATATTCATTCATGCCAGTAATGAATACATATTGTTATTTGAAAGTTTATCAGTGACTCTTTTAAGATATCTTTGTAGAGTGTTATATGTATGTGAGTGTCACAGTGTTGTCAAGAGTAGTGGATTAAATTAAATTGTTTATCTGTCTGTTGTTGTGACTTACACTTCACCATACTCATACCCTAGACACATAACGTAGCATCACACTATTCCAGAATAATTCTGACTGAGATATATAGATATGTGGTAGCAAGTAAGGTTATCTATAATACACTACTCTTAATAGATATAGATACCTTCACAGCTGATCTCAGTCAGTACACTAAGTTCCCTATAAGTATTTATAACATCCCACTTCACCACATATATTGGGGTCTCGCTCTTGGGATTTTGAATCTTTAACTATTAAAAATATTGGGGGTAATTCACTTCAGGGAATATAAGAATTAAAAGGTATCCTTGGGTGGAATTAAATAAGGTTGAGCTCACGGTGCCTGTGTTGTCCATTAGATATATAGTTAGAAATTGAATTGTTGGGTAGACATTATAAAAATTTACCTGATAGACAATGGCGGACCTGGCCAAATTTCGATCTGCTGCGGTTCAGACTGCAAAAGAGTTAGGATTAGATGGGCAAGTTATGGTTGCCTATGTCACAACGGAATGTGACAAATTTATTGAACGCGAAGAAAGAAGATTAGAAAAAGAAGCCGAAAGAAGGTTAGAGGCTGAAAGGGAAACTAAGAGGTTGCAAGCTGAGGCTGAGACTAAGAGGTTGCAGATTGAGGCTGACAAAGAGGCTAAAGCATTGGAAGCCGAGGAAAGAAGACAAGCTGCAGAAAGGGAAGAGAAGAAATTAGCTGCAGAAAGAGAAGAGAAGAGATTAGCTGCAGAGAGGGAAGCAGAAAAGGAGGAGAAGAGATTACAAAGGGAACATGAGTTACGACTAAGGGAGTTTGAGTTTCAAGGCCATGCTCCTGAAAATGGTGCCAGTCCCTTTGCCTCTGATGCTACGGTTACTCAGGGAGCCTCAACCTCAGCTATGAACTTTCATTTAGATCATTTTGTTGAGAAAGACGATGATATTGAGAGCTATATAAATAGGTATGAACTATTAGCCACCACGTATGGGTTAGAGAGAGAAAGGTGGAGCTTAAAGTTATCTCAGGGACTTCGTGGGGCAGCTTATGAAGTTTTTGCAAAAATGAGCAGAGGTGATCAGGAAAATTATGACATGCTAAAGCAGGCTCTTTTGTTAAGGTATGAAAAGAATGCAGAGTTTTACAGGAAAAAATTTAGGAATGCTAAACTACTGTCAGGTGAAACCTATCACCAGTTCTCTGCACGAATAGAGACATACTTGGAGAAATGGACTTCTCTGGGGAAAACCCAAGATCTTAAGGAAATGGTCCTTATAGAGCAACTAAGAGAGTCCATGGCTCCAGACCTGAGAACGTTTCTCATGGAACAAGGTGCAGAGAGGCTGGGTGAGTTGCTAAATGTTGCTGAAAGGTATCAAGCAGCTCAAGCAGAGGTAACAGGTAATAAAAAGAAACAGGTGGATAACTTTAGGGCACCACAGAACTTTAATAAATTTGATCCTAGGGATCAAAATAAAGGTAAGCACCAATTTGATAGGCCACGGTATGACAATAAAAATAAATTCCCACAATTCGATGAAAGGAAATATGATGAAAGAAAATCTTTCAACCAAGGAAAAAGGTGGTGTAAGAATTGTCAGATGGACAATCATGACACTGACCGTTGCAGAAGGAAACCTGTGTATATGGCAACCCTTCAGGTCAGGTCGACCTCAAGACAGGAGGAGCATATTATGTTAGATACCACTCCAGAAGAGATGAGGAAGGCACAGGCTGGGGATAAAACACTCAAGCCTTGTTTCAGAAAATTGTCAACTTGTCATACAACTCCAGGCAAGGGAGATTTTTACATGAAAAACAAGTTGATGTATAGGAAGACTGGAACTAGATCCCATGGTCACGGACAGCTGGTTCTTCCAAAAAGATACAGGACAGACTTAATAAGGAGTCTACATGTGAAACCAGATGGGGACCATGAGAAAATAGGTACCATCATTCAAAAGGTGGCTCACAATTATTATTGGCCCAAAGCAAGATGGGACATTGAGAACTTTGTAGAAAGGTGTAGTATAGCACATGAGGGAACACCCACAAGTGGGAACATGGATCAGGACCTGGACACGCCATGGGGCAAAATCAGGCCTGACAATAAAAGGAAAAATAAATTTGATAAGGTGGACCAAATGGAATGGGAAGCCCCTTTTCACGGACAAGCTTCACTTAACTGTTTTACAATGGCCACTATGCGGAGAGTGCAAAAGGATGTCTTACCCCAGGATAAGCCGACAATCTCTCAATCGGACTTAAACAAACTGGAGGAAGAGGATGTAGAGAGGAAATCTCTCATCAAGAATTTTAAGAGGGGAGAAAGCCCCAAAAGAAAAATTGGTAGCGGTCGTTTTGTGCATGAAAATTCTGGGAGGAAAAATCATCACTATAAAGCTTCGAGTGGAAGAGACCATACCGGTGCATGGACAAATAGGTCCACACAATTAAAGGTCCATATGTAGCTTTGTTAAGAACGTGGACTGATGAAAAGGCAGAGGAAAACATTACATCTTCATACCAATATGTGAATGAGCTGACCACTCGGTTGAAAACTGGCTGGAAACTTGCCAATGAAAATTTGAAACAAGCCAGGAAGAAACATGCTGCCTATTATAACAGGAAGGCGAAAGACAGAAATTTGGCTGTGGGAGAGAAAGTACTGCTTCTTTTGCCTGGGAGTCAGAATAAGTTACAAATTGGATGGCAGGGTCCATATACAGTTTTAGAGAAGGTGTCTAGAACAAATTATAAGATAGATAAGAAGGGGAAAGAAAAAAATCTATCATGTGAATCTCCTGAAGAAATATTTGGAAAGAGAACATCAGGAAGAGACACACTTGTTGACCTTGTCCATCGCCATGGAGATGAAAAAGGAACCACTTTCATCATTTGAATACCCATTACACCCCTGTGAGACAGCAGCACAGGTGAAAATCAGTACACATTTAACGAAAACTCAGAAAGAGAGAGTGCAACAGGTTCTAAATAATCATGCAGAGGTGTTAACAGACCGACCAGGGCATACAAACCTATTGGAATATGATATGAAACTCATAGACTCCACACCTGTCTGTATGAAACCATATTCGATTCCGTTTGCTAAGGAAAAAGCTTTGAAGGAAGAGATAGACTATCTGTTGAAGGAAGGAATTATTTCGCACAGTGAGTCTTCGTATAGTTCCGGTGTTGTACTCTTAAGGAAACCCTCTGGAGAACATAGACTCTGTATAGATTACAGGAGACTGAATGCTATTACAGAAGGACAGGTGGATCCATTGCCGGATACAAATCAGCTGTTTGCCAGGCTAAATAAAGCTAAATATTTCTCAAAAGTGGATCTGAGTAAAGGATACTATCAGATTCCAGTAAAGCCTGAGGTTAGACCATACCTAGCTTTTAGTACCTCAGAAGGACACTATGAGTTTTAATAGATTGCCATTTGGATTGAAGAATGCGCCTAGTGTCTTCTCTAGAATGATGAGAAAATTATTGGATCCTCTGAATAATCCCTGTATAACAAATTTTATGGATGATATCCTTATAGCAACAGAAACATTTGAGGAACACATTGACTCTCTGAACATGCTGTTTGATCGACTTAGGGAGGCAAATTTAACAGCCCGACCAACCAAATGTTGCGTTGGATGTAAAGAATTGGAATTTTTGGGACACACAGTTTATCAGGGAAACATGACCCCTGACCCAAAGAACTTAGAGAAACTACAGAAAGCCCCGAGACCACAAACCAAGAAGGACGTGAGATCCTTTGTCTCATTATGTGGTTTCTACCAGAAGTATATCAAAAACTTTAATTCCATATGTGCACCGTTAACTGAATTGACACGTAAAGGACATCCAGATCGCATTACATGGACTCCACAATGTGAAATGACTTACCAAGAGTTGAAGGAAAAGCTCACAAGTAAACCCATTTTGAAATTACCTGACTTAAGTCAAGAATTCATAGTAAGGACGGATGCAAGTAATATTGGGCTGGGTGCAACTCTTCTACAGAAATCAGATGCATTGGATGGGGAATTAAGCCCAGTGGCATATGCTAGCAGAAAGTTGAATAAAGCTGAAATCAACTACTCAACTAGCGAAAAAGAATGTCTTGCAGTAATATGGGCGATAAAGAAATTCAATATTTATCTATATGGGAAGGCATTTAAGTTGCAAACAGATCACAAACCTTTATCGTTTTTTTAGCACAGGCTAAGCATGAGAACTCTAGGTTACTCCGATGGTCTTTGCTTCTGGCTCCATATAATTTTAGCATTGAGTATATATCTGGACTATACCCACAATGAACAATTGGGTATAAAATGGACAAATGGAAAATTCCTGGGGGACCTGGATTTCGCAGATGATGTAGCATTCTTAAGTTCAACACCAAGACAATCCCAAGAAGCAATAAATAATTTGTGTCATCTCTCGGTTAAAATTGGTCTCCAAATAAATGCCTCTAAAACTAAAGCTATGAACTTTTCTAACGAGACCTTTGATATCATCTTGAACGGGGAAAAACTACAGAAAGTTGAAAGTTTCAATTATTTAGGCAGTAAAATGACTCAGGATGGTGACACAACAAGAGAAATCCATACTAGAATTGCTTTGGCAGCTAGCGCCTTCAATAGATTATCTAACATTTGGAAATTACGATCATTGAATATACATACCAAGCTTCGTCTGTTTAATTCAAAATGTTATCTCAGTGTTAACATACGGCTGTGAGAGTTGGAAAATAACAAAATCATTGGAGAACAAGCTGAATACATTCGAGAACAAATGTCTTAGAAAACTCATGAACATCAGTTGGAAAGAATTCAAGACTAATCGACAAATAGAGAAGACTCTAGGCAGAAATATGTCTCCGACTATATAAGGAAAAGACGATGGTCATATATCGGTCATGTCCTACGAATGCAAAACAACAGAATACCACTACAGGCGCTCACTTGGGTTCCTGAGGGTAAGCGGAAAAAAGGAAGACCAAAAGAAACACTCAGAAGAACAATAATAAGAGAAGGAAGAACGTTGGGCCTAAATAATGTGCAAGAGCTAAGAGGAATGGCGTCACAACGAACAACCTGGAGAGCACTGGTTTCTGCCTTATGCGCCGTTTTTTGGCGCTTAAAGAATTTATTATTATTATTTTTATAATATCTGGATATCTGGAAAAACAAATCTGGGAGCGGATTTTTTAAGCCGCCATCCGTGTGATGAGAATCACCGTAAACCCCAGAAATAATAATAAATTTCTCTATGTGTATATAGAATAAAGGACTGACATATAATGTCTGTTTTAAGAGGGGAGGTGTCATGAAATATTCTAATCCACATATATAAATTATTAGGTAAATATAAAGCCTAACAAATAAAATTAATAAAGAGAAGAGCAATGGGAAAATAACAGTGCTGTCACAAAGAATGTACTCGAAATCCCCCTTGTTTTCTGCTTCGTCTGCAAATTGTAACGCTTTCACGTTGATATAAAAGCTTACTGTATTATTACCCGCCTTCTTCAATGAAACGTGTGCTGCATTTCTAAGAAAAACATTGAGACGTACTGCGTAATGACCTAAATTAATCCTAACATTAATTATACTGCGTTACCAAAACGAACGAACAGTTGGACTAAAGGATAAAAAGAGAAGGGAGAGGCAGAAAGCCGAACACTAAACACGCTTCGCGCGATACATAAATGCTGCCATCACGCGTGTAAGTCTACATGCACTAATTTTTTTTCAGACGGACAGTGATAAAATACACTACCCTTTCCCAGAGTTAGGTTTATAAATCATAAAAAACTCTTATTAGAAAAGATAACATTAGATGGGTTTACGGTTGAGAACATAACAGTACCCAGACAGCACATCTTCGAAACAGGAGGTAGAAGAAATTGCATATTTTGAACGCAGCCACGTAGCTCCTTTAAATTTGTATTTTTGGGTTCCTTAGGGCTTGCTGACAAATAATATGTAAAACGTTACGCAAATAGTCCAGGAATTAATAAATTATACCCAAAATAAAATATTGGGTGTGCCTGACAGCATAAAATCATTTCTGCTCATAAGATTTTTTTTTAACGTGTTTGAAAAAAATTTACGTTACAGAAATAGCCTACCATGTAAACTCCAAATTGATTGGAGCGCAACAAATGAAAGCCTAACCACGATTGGTCGGGCTATAAATACTATCTTGGTTGTTAGGGGAAACGGGGAAAGGTAACATTTTTTCAAACACTTGTCGAAACGGGGCTCATTGGTCAGACTCGCTGATATACACACTTGGGAGCGTTAGTTCGAAACCACTTGTTTAAAATAGCTTGATAAAGCATCAGTGCGTTGAAGCCAGCATATATTTGGCTAAATAAAAGCCTGGAAGATAAGCAGATGGGAATTTGTGCCAGTTTGTGCCAGAATTCATTGCTAATCAACGTATCTGTGTTTATTCGTATGAATTGTGGTAAGCTTGAACCATTCAATATCTTTTAATGAAAATTGAATGTGAATTGTGATTTATGCCTGTATATATATGTGTAGTTCAGTGGCCAACGTGAGGTAAAGCCTGTAATGCTCCAGCCTGAACAGAGGGTGTCGGAGAGAAGTAAAAACGGCATGGAATGGCCAAACAGTACACTGACCCCTGGATGATTGACTAGAAAGAAATAATGCTGGAAGTGCAGAGGCGTAGTAACCATTAAGAAGGGTAATACTGGAATAAAGTATTTCAAATGAAGCTGACAGTTGGCCTAATGCTCTGAACTCAATGTTTGTGCTGTGTTGTGATCAATGTAACAAGAGAGTTTAAGTTAGTTATGAAGTAGAAGGTACATCCTTCTTGATTTCAGGGACAGTGGTCTTGATGGTACTGAGCAGCACCTGGTCAGAGCTTTGCTGAATCCAGAGTCGGACAGCATACTCCTTGGTCTTTTTAGCTATCAGTGAGGTGTCTCCTGAGCCCAGAGGAGAATTCGAGCAGAGGAGTCCTTTCCTGCCGCCATCACGCCAGATAAGCGAATTGGCCAGCTGAGCTCAACATTATGTCCCCTCATCTTGAACTGACTTTTTAAAATTAACATTAAGAAGGGAATTTACTTGTCTTAAAATCAGGAACTGTGAACATCTCCAATACTGGTCCCTAAAGACAAACTATTGAAGTCATGATGACAAATACCAACAGAGCTTGAACAAAACAAAACCAGTATTACCTCATTTTACTACCACACAACTGACACACATAGAACATTTGTAATAATATATGTCACTACAATATTCATATTAAATACATTCTGTACATAACTTGTAATTTAAATTGATTGTGATTCCTGGTTCCCTTGTAGTTGAATCAGGACACATATTCATTCATGCCAGTAATGAATACATATTGTTATTTGAAAGTTTATCAATGACTCTTTTAAGATATCTTTGTAGAGTGTTATATGTATGTGAGTGTCACAGTGTTGTCAAGAGTAGTGGATTAAATTAAATTGTTTATCTGTCTGTTGTTGTGACTTACACTTCACCATACTCATACCCTAGACACATAACGTAGCATCACACTATTCCAGAATAATTCTGACTGAGATATATAGATATGTGGTAGCAAGTAAGGTTATCTATAATACACTACTCTTAATAGATATAGATACCTTCACAGCTGATCTCAGTCAGTACACTAAGTTCCCTATAAGTATTTATAACATCCCACTTCACCACACCAGTCAACGTAACTGTGTATTATTTCCATGAATTGTGGTAAGCTTGATATATTCAATATCTTTTTAATGAAAATTGAATGTAAATTGATAATTTATGTCTATATATGTGTGTGGTTCAGTAGCGAACATGAGGCAAAGCCTATATAGTGCTCCAGCCTGAACAGAAGGTGTCGGAGAAAAGTAAAACTGCATGGAATTGCCAAACAGTACACTGACACATATCTTATTGAATAGAAAGTACTAATGCTGGAATTGCAGAGGCGTAGTGACCATTAGGGAGGAGTATACTGGTGTAAATTGTTTCAGATGAAGCTGACAGTTGGCCTACCGCTCTGAACTCAGTGTTTGTTATGTATTGTGTTCAGTCTGGAAATAGATTATAAATTAGTTATGAAGTAGGAGGTACAACCTTCTTGTTTCAGGGACTGTGGTCCTAAAGTTATTGAGCAGCACCTGGTCTGAGCTTTGCTGAATCTGGAGGCTGACAGCATACTCCTGGGTCCAGATAGCGACTAGTGAGGTGTCTCCAGAACACAGGGGAGAAATCGAGCAGAGGAGTCTTTTCCTGCCGCCATCACGAAAGTTAAGCCTCTGTGGCCAGAGGAGCTCAACATTATGTGTCCCCCTCAAAACTTGACATTATAGTAAAACTGAGGGTCAATACATTGTTTAAATTGATAGGAACGGTGAAGATTCCCCATACTATTTCCAAGATAAACAAACACTTGAAGTCATGATGACAAATAACAACATAGCTTGAAAAACAAAACCAGTATTACCTCATAGTACTACTACACAACTGATACACATAGGATAATACTAATAAAATATGTCACTACAAGGTTCATATTTATAAATTATGTACATATAAATTGTGATTACATTTGATTGTGATTCCTGGTTCACTGTGTAGTTGAATCAGGATATATAGTAGTGAAAGTAATTAATACATATATATTTGAAACTTTACCAGTGACTCATTTAAGATAGTCTTATAGAGTGTTAAATGTGTGTGAGTGTCACAGTGTTGTCAAGTGTGGTGGAATAAATTAAATTGTTTATCTGTCTGTTGTTGTTGTGACTTACACTTCATCATTTACATAACCCTAGACATTTAACGTAGTCATCACAATATTCCAGAATAATTCTGACTGAGGTATAAATGTGGTAGCAAGTAAGGTCATCTGTAAAACACTACACTTATTAGATACAGATACCTTCACAGCTGATCTCAGTCAGTACACTAAGTCCCCTATAAATATTTATAACATCCCACTTTACCACAATGATGATGATAAATGCGTTTAGTAGCTAGCAAAGGAACATGATGATGATGATGATAAATGCGTTTAGTAGCTAGCAAAGGAACATGATGATGATGATGATAAATGCGTTTAGTAGCTAGCAAACGAACGTGAAGATGATGATGATAAATGCGTTTAGTAGCTAGTAAATGCATTTTCTTCCAGTCTGCTGATTATTTTTTTGTAATGCAGTGTAATAAGTCTGTTATTTATCCTTTTAAGCCGCTCTTGGAGCATGGGACTGTCATAACACATGGCCCCTTGTAGTAATCTTGCACTAGAACACTCCCTGTGTTATTACAGTGGTGTGTTCTGTGACAATTTATTTGATAAGAAAATATTGCCAGCTCTTACACATTTCAGAAGGAGCAGATGTTCTGCTCTTTGCCTCCTTATGGCCAACGGAATCACAGGAGGTAGAGTAATAATGCCTGGGTTACAAGCTTTGTGATGTTTTGACTTAAAATGTGGTGTAGCTCCTCCCCTTAAGTAATTTTTTTAGCAAATGCTAAGACAAGAATAACAAATTATTTTCCAGGCAGCTTTGATGCAGATCACCAAGGTCAACGAAGTAACAGCCATCTGGGAACGTCTATGGGATCCAAGACGAAAAAGCCAAGAAAAGCCAGGACTGCGTTCACCGACCATCAACTATCAATTCTCGAGAAGACATTCGAGCGACAGAAATACTTGAGTGTCCAGGATCGCATGGAGTTGGCAGCCAAACTAAACCTGACAGACACTCAAGTCAAGACGTGGTACCAGAACAGGAGGTGAGTACATTTAAACTTGTTCCAGTTAGTTTTATTTCTTTTTAACTTCTTACTTATTCTTGCAGGAAACAATATAATAATCTGTCCATCAACTAGCTTCCTCTTCTTCTTTGATCCTCAGCCGCCGACTGTCAAAGCAGTCAGTGGCCGTCACGCCTGGTGGCTTCTTGTAGGGCAGCAACAAACTGCTTCCACTTTGCTCTGTCGACGGTCATACTTGGTGCAGTGCCTCAGCTCTAGTTAATTCTTTGCATCTCGGCCTCCACAGTTCTCCGCCAAGTTGTTTCTGGTCAGCCTCTCTTTCGCTTTCCTTCAGGGGTCCATAGCATAACTGTTCTTGTGATGGCATCGGGGTCTCTTCTGAGGACGTGGCCAACCCAACTCCAGCGTCTGCCAGCTAAGATGGTGTGCTTGTCCTCTTGATTGCTCCGAGTAAACAGTTCTTGGTTGGCGATGGTATTCGGCCAAAAGAGTCGGAATTTACTTTAGACAGATTGTGTTGAAAGAGGACAATTTATACATTTCCTTCTTCTTTACTCTCCATCTTCTCTATTGTAGCGGGAGGTTATTTAAAATTATTTATTATGTAAGAGTATGCCAGTAAAGAGTTCTGACCTTACAAGTAATACCCCAGTCTTAGAAATAAGCACTGGTGTATTGTTATCATAAAAATAGTCAGACTGTAAAAACCCTGGCCCAGTTGGTAAGAAGTAGTACCAGGATTTAAGGTGTCTCCTCCCTATGACTATCTTATGATTACTTATATTCTAGGGGATAAGTAAAATGAACATTCACTGTGACCACAAATGTAATAAGTGAATAATTCCTCAGGTACAGTTAACAATATTTTAATATTTACACTAATATTCTATTTCTACTAGTTGGAAAAGAGTATAAAAATATATATAAAAGTATTCACACAATTACTATTATTGTCTGTTTAGACTTCAAGATCTTGAATATTAAAGTTACTGCAATCTGCAATCACTGTTTTTAGTCTCTTGACTTTCCAATTAATTGTCATCAGTTGACTGAACTATGGATTTTCACTATTAGCTGTTTTATATATTGTGGTGGTCAGTGTCCTAAGTGACACTTATCTGACTCTTGATCCTGCTGACACGGACTGTCCGTTGCATATATCAGTATCGGTAGACCCAGCACTAGGGATGCCGAAGACCAGTTGAAGTTCACTCTTTGGGGTCCTGCACGTTTGTGGGAGTGCCTCTGATGAACAACACAGGTTTCTGATACTGGACAGTCTGGTTTGAGTTATTGCATGGAACCTGCAACATATCAGCCTTGGCTAGTATCTGGCTAGACTTGTAGCTGACTAGCACAGATGTCAGACCAGTCAGTCATCAGATGTCACCGTTATACAATCATAGTAAGTAAGGACATCATTTCAGTGATATAGCATTAATATTAACATGTCAATTAAGTGTAACTGACTAGCACATAAGTCAGACAAGTCAGTCATCAGGTGTCAAAGTTATACAGTCATAGCAAGTAACATCATTTCAATGATACAGAATTAATATTAACATATCCGTAATAAACATCATCTGGTTTACTCTGCTCCTATACATCCCTTTCTGATCTTTAACTTGATCCTTCTAAATCATATCAAGTACAAATTCCAATACTGATGCTATCTTAGCAACTACCCAAAATTAATACATAAAATAAATAAAGTGAGTGACCACGTGATCAGGTTGCTTTCTACTGAAACTGGCTGTAGAACACTCCAGTTTACCAGCTGTAAATGGGTACAAAGTTGTGCGCTCGAACTAGGGAAGGCAAAGGCAGCGAGGAAGGGGACTAGTCACCTTAACCTCGTAAACTGGGATCTTCCACGAAGAAGTTTCTAACACTTCATTTCCATATGACAATCTCTGCCATGGGACTGCCTTTATCTTCGTAAGCGATAAAGCAATGATAAATATATCTTCATTAGGCTGTGGGGCTATTTGTGATTAATTTTTGTACAAGCAACAATCATCTCATCCACAATGCACATGTTTAGATCATATTAAAAATACAATACATTATATCAATGATTATTATACAGGCATATTTTGTGAATTCTATATGAACCTGAAATAACAATTATTATACACGGTAGTTTATCATAATTTCGCTTACCCTCAGACTTCAGATACTGGACTTAAAAATGTTTCTGGCGATCCGCTCACAATTCATGGGTAGTGGCGAAACTCTGCCTCCAGTCTGTCTGAACCCTCTTTCGTTGTCTGTAGCTCAGTTTACCCATACGCTTTAAATACGTATAGCGCTGACGTATCGGAGAGTACCGACGTCACAGCTTAAACCTAAGCCTGAAAAATCCTTCCCGAACAGTGATTTCGGCCGATTTGTGCGTCGACTTAAATTTTACCTTTCTCATTCTCGGCATATATAATACCCATATTGTTCCATCTTATCTAGTTTTATACAGCTGATAAAACTCTATCTTCCTATCCATGTAAATTCCCAAACTGTTATTTGTTGATTTTAATATTTAGAACAGAAGTGGGTTACACGCTTTTAGCGTAACTGTGGGCAGCCGAAATACGCATATATCTCCGTAAATGAGAACTTCCTACCGTTCCTTCTTATATGCAGTTATACACAATCCTTCCCTGTACTGAAATGTAAAATCCTTTTCATACGGATTCCCTTCTGCTTTTATTTATCCTTGGCGATTTCCTCTGTCTGATACACATTTCGCTGATACGCCGCCATTTTGAAAGCGGTCAATCGATCGTGGACGGGTTTATAAATCTAACTGAACCCGTTTGCAATGACTTGAAACCAATTTCGCGACATCTATCTTCTTTACTGCGGAATGCACCATAGAAAAACTAGAGCCACATACAATTGTCCAATTTCTATAGGAGCATACAAATGCCCAAATTATAGTTCCAGTAATGTCCAATTTTCGCATGAGCTTAGCATTAGATGTTTAAACTTATTTAAGTTGTATTATTCCCCATCGAAATGTATCTGCAGCAAACCTTGCTTGCTTGCTTCTTACCTATTTTGTAACTTTAATACCCTGTTCAACTTTTTGGTTATAGCTGGGGTATATTGTGTGATCAATTTCCCTTCGGTGCTTGCCGGTTGTTAGTCCTGAAAAGGGCTGCTCCTGAAAAGGACCGCTAGCTGTCTGTCTGGATTCCTCTCGTCGCTTGTCAATTTTTTATTTCGTGGCATGTTCAACACTCTATTTCACATCTTGTCTTGCTAGTTTTATGGCTGCCCTGAGAAGGACTAGTCCTAAAAATGACTTTTAGCTGGATTGTGGAGCCTTGTGTGTTTTGGCCGCCTCAATCTGTTGTTTGTGTCGTCTTTTGCTGCAGTATGTGGTTTACGACTTTCTCTATGATTGTTCGTAGCAGGCGCTTCTAGTACTTCAATGATTAATTTTTCTGTGGATTTGTGGGGTTTTTTTCTTGTTTGTTTTTAACCGAAATATCCCCGATAGTCATTCTTTTTTCTATTCTTTAGAATGTTTCGTCATATTCCTATTTCATAAAGCAAACCAAATATTAAGTTACGACTTACAATTTTAAAACAAGTCAAGGCAAATACAAGTTTTAGGAACTAATTGTATTATTGTTACTAAATGCACTGATAAGCAGAAAATAAATTGTGTATGGATTCTATTGCATAGAATAAAAGTTGCTGGCCACTTATTATTAATCAGTAGTTCGTCAGATGAACCACTAATTGTGACGTCATTCAACCAATAAGCAAGCTCTCTTCCAAAAGACTAACCCCGCGCCCTAGTTTCAATAGATGTAAACAACATCAGGTAGTGGATTCCCCTGACAAGTGCTGACTTTTAAGGAAGCTACAACTAACCGTTACAAGCTGATACTGGATTGTATTCAAAAGAACAGGTAGTCTCATATTGCCGTAGCGGAGTGAAATGTTAGAGACTTCACTATACTATTTGACAGATTTATGATGCCGGGGGGTGATAAGGTTTCCTTCCTCGCTGCCTTTCTAACTATTCCTAACTCAAGGGCAAGGTCAAGCTACTCTTTACAGTTGGAACGTGCCGCTACCAAATTTCGAACACGCTAACTTTGTTTCGAGAACCAAGCAGTCTAACACATGTGCCACTCGGCACTCATATGTACACACACCCACACACACACTCACAGTCTTCTTCTTCTTCTTCTTCCGTCCTTAGCCACCGACCGTCAAAGCAGTCAGTGGCCATTACGCCTAGTGGCGTCTTAGGGCAACAGCAGATAGGTTTTCTTTGCCATTGTTTCCCATCACGCCTATTGGCGTCTTTAGGGCAATGGCAAATCAATCCATCTGCCGTTGTTTCCGTAATCGAAGTGACTGGCAAACGGGTGATCAGCCCGTTGGTAACTAATATAAAATCAATAGGACTGATTGTTGTTGTTGTTGTTGTTGTTGTTGTTGTTGTTGTTGTTGTTCAAGTAGGACTGCCGATGTTCTCGCTCTTTAGCAGCCAATACCAAGTTCACGACTCTTTGATATTATCTACACTGTAGATCTAAGCTTTTCCTGTGGCTTTTCTGCCATTCAGAAATGTGTTGGGTTGAAGTCATGAGCTCCAATTTCTCCAGCTTGGCTTGCATTTAAAGGATCATCACAGCTAGGAGAAAGAAGCTTGTGGCATACTGTGCATCCCCCGCCATCCAAGAGGGGGGGTCTCCAAATATTCAAAATTAAAATAATGTGCTGTTTCTAGGCTCTCCCGAGGAATCATCACATCCTACACAGCCACTTCTCAGCTCTCCTTGCCTATCATGGGGTACATAGTGAGATCTCCTGCATACAGGCAACCAGGTCAAAGCCAGAGTTATATCTGGGGGCTCAAGTAGCTCCTTTAATCTTAGTGTGTAATGCTGCGTTCTCAACATGTTTCAGGTCAGGGAGAATCCCTGGAAGTGTGTGCATTATTTCAAGAGTCAGTGAGAGTGCAATTAACCTCACAGACAGAGGTTCACATTTTTTTTTAAATATAAAAGTTTGCCTCGCTTTGGCGTTCAACCTAGTCAGTTATATTAGGGCGCATGTCCATATATAAAAGACCTTTAGGTGTGATGACTGCACTGGTGAAGTAGAGGAGGTTCATATCCAGATTCACAAACTATAGCACACTGTGTATAGCTGGTGGTCATATAAGGATGACTCCTGCACTGTCTATAGCTGGTGGTCATATAAGGATGACTCCTGCACTGTGTATAGCTGGTGGTCATATAAGGATGACTCCTGCACTGTGTATTAGCTGGTGGTCATATAAGGATGACTCTTGATATGCCTCCGTGCAAAATGGGACTGATAAAAATGGAATAGAGGTTTTGAAATAAATATACGCAAGAAGCTCTATAATTTATATTTTAACGTAGAATGTTGTGGAACAAAACGTGGGAGAACCATAGTGTGCAGAGTTTACTAACAAAACAACAATTTACATATCGATCTCTGTATACAAGAATCGCGCAGAACGTCTCTTTAGCAAAAAATAAATTACAGCGGGTATTGTCACAAGCACCATGTATGAGGTCAACACGGGAGTGCAGTAGGGATATGTAATATCATTCTTACTGTTAAACATCTATACAGGTAGAATAACATGGGAGGTAAATCCGCAAAAAGCACATAACCGGATTACTGTTTTCAGACAAGCAGAGACTATTATGCACAGATGTTAAAATTAAACTCAAGATATTGCAGATGCATTAACTCTCGATTGTGACAGTTAAAATGTAAAAAAAAAAAAATCGTGTCTAAAACGATAGCGAAAAGATCAACAAAAACTTAATCCAACTTTAATAAGTATCAATAATGTCTATTCATGTTTCTAAATCTCATTACGGACGACAGAAGTTAGTAAAATGAAGCTTACTAAAGTCTTAGCACGAGTGCTGGACAGAATCGCGCGGGAACAATGTTTGTGATGAAACATAAAATGTGTTAACAAATACGCAATAGGTGTCTTTGGTGAAACCATTGAGCTTTTATGTGCAAGCGAAACATGTACATCGTTACTAAGCAAGACAGAAAAAACATTCTGTCTACGATACGGTCGACGCTGATCCTTGGATTTCTAGTCATGAACGGACAAATGTCGAATTGCTTCACCCTCCCTTCAAACCACGTTTACCCATGTCTTAATTCTTTGCTGCATGGAAGATGGTCGTATCACTAAAGATATTTTCTACTGACAACTGGTAGCTGGCACAAGATGTGTGCAAGAGAGACTTGAAGACACTAGACATAAATAAAGTGGATTACAGCGCCACCTCAGATTGGAAGAAAAGAAAGCTCTTACAATAAGCAGCGGAGACACGCACATACCGAAAAGAATACCCCGGTAAAGAAGCAGCTGGAGGCAATAATTTCAAGGGCACATACTCACCATAGTGTGCTGTGACTAGGGGAGGCTACTTATAATGAATTGAGCGTATATTGATCATAAATGAAGACACAAATTAGCTTGTTGAGCTAAAGGATGCTGAATAATTATTCTTAAATGCGGTTTTGGAGTAATTGTGTCTACTTAAATATACTGATGGAGAACAATAATGCCAACAATTAGAAAGTTACTTTCATAAATAAGTACTTGCAAAGAAGAGCGAAAAATCAAGCATAGCCAGTTGCGCTCGACTGGAACTCACAGGGGAGGAGAAGAGTGGGGAGGCCTACAAGAGTTAACTTGGAGACAGAACTGGTTGTTTGTAAGAAGAGGATAGTGGAAAATTGTGGAATGACTAATGATCGTTTGGGCACCAACTTGTATATGATGAAAGACAGCCCATAATAGAAATCGATGGTCAGCTAATTACGAGAGTTTATGTTTCATATCCTGGCACCCCAGAGCCTAAAGCAGTAACCTTTCCGACTGACGTACAGTTCCAAGTCCACAACTTTTTCTAACTGATACTTTCATATAGTACATCTTAGTAATACTATACTGCCGCTAAGGCATATACGTAAAGCATGTATGTCCTGAAATTTGTATCTTAGAACATTCGTAGTAAAGGGAGGTGATTTGCGTCTGGGTAACTCTTGAATCTCCGCTTTAACATGGATTAACCATAACAACAATGTATTTTAGGCTAATTTTCTGAGTGGATACACAATGGGTAGAGGGGGATCTGTTGTAGATTCTGCTCTATGGATCGAATTTGAATTCTTGGGCACTACTTTTTGGGTTAGGCCTTTGCATCGGTGGATTCTGTTAGTACCGGAGGTTGAGGGTGGAGTATTTGGTAGAGTGGAAGAAAAAGTAGGGAAAGCGTAAGGGGTATGGTGGATAGTGTAGGGGTGTGACGTTGGAGCGTAGTTTTTGGGGTGCGTTAAGATATCGCCTGTGTGAAAACTATATTCACTTGCATCTGGAGGGCAATGTATCATATCGAGGTGATATGTTATAACGTTGGGGTAAATAATGTTAAAAAACGTTTGCTGCACATGAGAGCCTTCGGCTTGTGTGGCAGTATTCGCACTTCGATTTAGAGCGCGGAGGTCAATTTAGTTAGGTTTGACACATTCTCAACCTGTCCTATAGCTACGTGTACAGAGGTGTTACTAATATTTAGCGATCCTAGGAAAATTTCTTACACTCAGTGATCCTTGGGACTTTCCGTTACTGTTTCGAGGATGCATGCATGGGAAGCTAGGACGTACTAAGGGTACGTGGGGAAACAGAACTCTTATCCATAGATTAACTATCGAAAACTGCATGGTTCCAGGTAATTTATTAAGCATTGCCATTCCCTTCTGTATTGCCCTTATATACGAATAGGTTCTTAATTTTTTTCTATCTTAATCGAGCCAATTTCTAGAGGACCTTCTACCTAAATATCTCGACAGGGCTATTCCTGCCGAAAACTTACATGTGGTATGGGTTCTGCCCCAATGCCACCACACTGACAAGTCTCAAGCACAACCATTTTACTAAATAATCTCTTACATATTAATTCATTCTTTCATACTCCAGAGTATATCTGCCATATATAACCTAGGACTCACAAAAACTTTATTTCTCTTTTTTCTTTTTTCTTACATATGTTATCTCTCACCTTACTTACCTTCTATTACTAATTTTCGTCTTACCCACTGTCATATTTTGTCACCCTCGCACGCGCCTACACACCATGTATAAAAATTCGGGGGGCTCGCTAACGTCCTATTATATCGCAACTTCCCCTCCTAAATTACCCCCCACCCCACCGTTATCGGCATATAATCTAACAAGTTCAGTTCACCATTTCCAACATACACAACACCCACACTGGGGGTATGGTGTGGGGGAGGGTGGGGTATCGTAGATTATGGTAGTAGTAATGTTTCGCTAATCTACGATATCTAGTCTGCCCTCAAACGCCCTTCGCTAAATTTCCACAATACATGCTCACATAAAGTAAATCATCATTCAGATACCAAGTTTTTTTTATCTGTAATCTCCAGTTTTAATTAACTGCAATGCACATAACACAAAACACGGTGCATAGCTCAAGAAGTTCTTACATATTAGACACAATACGCTCTCAAACACGCGCACAAAACCCCTGTCCCTCGCCCCATGGCCTCGCGACTTGCTCAAATGCATTGAAATTCTCACCGCATATATAGACAACTGCGAGAGTGCCTGCGCTGAACATATGAGTGTTCCGCTACTGTGAGTGTTGTGGAATCTGTAGATTGGTGTGGGGAGTTGGTGTGTTTTGGAGCGGTGTGTCCTCCCGCGCTAAGTCAAAAAAAAAAAAAAAGTTCAGTGATCTTAGTTGATACTTTGTTGATTGGTGATGGTGTTGTTTTTGGGGATGTATTTGAGTGGAATGTACGTCAATTTGTTTTTTTGGGGGGGGGAGGTCCATGTTGGTGGGGGGAACTGTTTTGGGACTCGGTTTGGGCTACCTCCATGACGGGGTTGTTGGGTCTGACCCTGAGAATTGTGTGAGTATGGGTATTTGGTGTTGTTTGGAATGTTGGTTACAGTATTAATGGGTTTGTAACCTGGTATATGTTTACTTGTTCTTTGATTTACGAAGTTAGGTTTATTTGGTGTTGGTTTATTCGGTGATTATGGTGTCTGATTTTGTTATTTATGGTCCCCCAAAGGGATAGCATTTGGTTGGGTTGGTTAGCACGCATGAATAAGGGAAGAAAGGTTTGCCTGGAAAAATGGGGCTATAGAATATCAGGGATGAACTCTTGATATGTGAAAGGAATAGATTTGTTCCCGGGTTCAGGTTTTATTTAAGGATTGCCATTGATGTTATGGTGATGATGATTTTATAATGGAGAGATAATTGGTTATGGTTGGGTATAAGATGGGATTTAGTATGAGGTCTATTTGATAGTAGGTTATAGTTTAAATTGTATTAGGAGGATGCATGGAATTCGGGGTATAATGCTTTAGGGTTGGTATTATTATATTAATGGGATGAATAAGGATGGACCAATGATTGTTAATGGTTTGATATGTTGAATTGAGAGGTTGCATTTTGAGGAGTGAGATTATGTGTGGTTGTTTTAGGTTATTTAGGAGGGTATTGGATACCAGGAAGGGTGGATTATGAGGTAAGTGGGAAATGGGATCAGTTGATTAAATTAGGATAGTGTGGATAGTTGATGAGTATTTAGGGATACCGGATGAAATGGGTATTTGAGGGGAGTACTGACTTGGAATGTTGACATAGGAGGAAGGGAGGGGGATTTTAGTGGGGGAATTAGGATTTGGGATTACCCTTGTAGATTGCAGTCACTAAATGTGGGATATAGGTATTGAAATGATGTGGGGTATGTGGATTGGGCCTATAATGATGAGGGGGATTCCATTGATGAGATTTGTATGAGTTGAATTTGGATGGAAGGAATGTGGGTGTATGGTTATGGGAGATATAAGATGATGAATGAGTCATGCAAGATCTATGATGGAGATATAGAGGTTGTATGGGGAGTCTTTAGGTTGGGTAGTTTGGAGGATTTGGTAGGGGAGAGGAAGAAAATTGGGATGTTGGGTTTAGGGCATGGTAAGGGGTGGAATGTGAGGAGTTTTGGATTTGCAGGAATGATAGAAATGAAGGTGATGTTGAAGGATGAAGAAAAGAGGAAAGGATGCATTAGATGTGGATGGATGGAGTGTTTATATTGAGGTGGAAGTTTGGGGGTATTGTGGAATTATAGTTATATTGGGATATGGTTGTGGGGGGGAAGGTTGTATGGAGTTGAGTTTTTGGGATAGGGTAGGATTATGAGATATTGATAATTGGGAGGTTGATTTGTTAAGATGTTAGGGGATATGATAAAGTGTGTGATGGTTTTAGAAGGATTGAGTAAGTTTGGGATTGTGATATGGGGGTTGGGGATGGAATGGGTGATTTATGGATTGTTTGTACACAATTTTTGGATGTAAGAATTTTGGGTGGGACATGTTGGATTGGTTAAGTATGAATTATTATTTTTGTTGGGGAAGGGTAATCAAATTGGTTGTTAAAAATTAATGTGGTTATTGTTATAAAGTTTTGGTGATAGGAAATTAAGTATTTTAAGGGGTAGGTATTGTGGGGTTGTGGATGATAATCAAGAAGTAAAATTTAATGCGAGTATTTTGGTTTTTATAGTGTTTAAGTGGTGTATTAAAGTTTGTAGATTTTATTGTATTTTTGGTGTGGGAATGAGTGAAGTTTTGTTTATTATTTATTTTTGGGGAACTGTTTTGAATTTTAGAGTAAGATTGGGTTTGTTTTTAATAGATTTTTGTTTTTAATTTTATTTTTAGTATGGGGGTACCCATTATTGGGTGGGGTATGGGATTTTTTGGAATGGACAGGTTTGAATGGGGGTTTTTGGTATTGACCAGTAGGTATGGTAATAAAGGGAGGAAGATGGTGGGGTGGAAAAGATGGATTAGGTGGGTGTGATGATTGGGGGTGGGGGGGAGGTTTGGTATGAAAGTTGGAAAATGTTTTATGAGGGTGTTTTGTCCGAAGCAATTGAAGGGGATGTTTAAGGAATTGGATTGGAGTATTTGAGGAAGGGTGTGGGGATTATGAGAATGTTTTGTGTCATATGGTTGTATAATGATAGAGCTTAATGGGAGGACCTATGATAGATTAAATTTTGTTTAGTGGGTTTGGATGGTTATGGTGAGGGGTATTAGGAGGAAAATGTTAATAAGCATTGTGAGAAGATGTAAAGGGGGGGAGGGAGGGGGGGGTGTTGGGTGGGAGGGGAGTGGGATTAGATTGGTTGGGATTAGGGAAGATGTTGGGGTATGGTAATAGGTTTGGGTTAGTGGGGGTATTTGGTTTGGGAAAATGGATGGGGGGGGTTGGGGGTTGGATGGGGGGAAGGTGGGTTATTTGGGGGGTTGGATGGGGTGGGAGGGTTGGGGATAGGGGATGTATGGGGGGTATAATGGTGAGTAGGGTTGGGGGAAGTGTGGGGGGTGTTTGAGTTGGGGGATAATTATTTTTGTGGTAAGATGTGGTATGTGGGTATGTATTGAGTTTTTTGGTGATAGTAGGGGGGTGGGGGAAAATTAGTTTTTAGTTATGGGTGATCCGTGGTAGAATGGTGTTACTCATGGTGTTAATAAGGGATAGTATGATATATGTAGTATAATATGGGTGGAAAGTTATTTAGAGGTTTAGATAGTATTTTTTTATGGGGAATGGAGTGTTATTGGTGGGGATGGGTAGGGGTTTGGGAGTGGGGGGATATGAGGGAGTTATGGGGGGAGGGGGGTTAGGGGGGTGGTATTGAAGTGAAAAATGATAGGGAGAAAGTGGGGGTGGGGGTTGGGTATGCCCCTTGTATGTTGGGGTGGGGATTGGGGGTGGGGGGGTGGGTTGCAATGGAATTTTTATGGGGGGTAAAGGGAAAAGGGTTTATTGTGGATTTAATGTTTTTTGTTTTAGATGTTTAGGTTTTTGGGGTGTTGGGATTAGAATGGTGTTTTTGGGGGGGGGGGTTAGGGGGGGTGGGTAAGGGGTGGTTGTGGGTTATGTTTGGGGTTGGGATATTTGTTTTTGTTTAGGGGGGGTGGGTTTTTTAGGTTTTGGAGGTTGGAGTAAAGGTTGGGAATGTGGGTTTGGTGGGGGGGGGGGTGGTTGGGGAATGGGGTTAAGTTAGGGGGGTGGTATGGTGGTTGGGGGGTTGTAGGGATTGAGTGGGGGTGGGGTGTTGGGGAGTATATTTAGTATGGGGTTTGTGGGGTGGGTGGTAATAGGGGGGTTAGAATTATGGTTGTTGGGGGGGGGGTGTATGGGGTTTTAGGGGTTAGTCCTATTGTTTTTGGTAGGGGATTTAGGTTGTTGGCACAGTGGTATTTTGGGTATTGGATGTGGGGGTAATGATTTTTAGGGGGGTTTTTGATTTGAAATTATATGTGGGGGGGTGGGGTTTATTGATTTTTAATTGGTGGGGGGTAGTTGGGGGGGGGGGATGTTATTATTTATTGGGGGAGGAATATGATAAGTTTGTGGGTAGTGGTTGATTGGGGGGATGTTGGGGTTGGTTGTTGTTGTTTTTGGTTGGGGGGATGGGGGTTTGGGGGATATGGGGATGGAAGGGGGGGGAAGATGAGTGGGGGGGGGGGGGTGGGGGTTTGGGGTTTTAGGGGGGAGTGGGGGGGTTTTAGGGTAGTGGGGTTAGGGGTGAGGGGGGGGTTATATGTGCGTGGGTGCTGTTTGGGGGTGGGTGGGGTTGTTAGTTAAATGGGGGTTAGGGTGTATGGGTGGGGGGGTGGGGGTGGGGGATATGGGGTAGGGGTATGTAATTTGGGGGTGGGTGGTTTTATACCGAAATTGGGAGGGGGTTGGGGGGAGGTGTTGGCGTGGGGGGGGGGGAATGGGTGGGAGGGGGGGGGGGGGGGCGGGGAGGGGGGGGGTGTGGGGGGGGGGGTGTGGGGGGGGGGGGTGGGGGGGTGGGGGGTGGGGGGGGTGTGGGGGGGGGGGTGTGGGGGGGTGTGGTTGTTTTTGTTGTGGTGTGGGGGAAAAGGTGGTTATTAATGGATGTGTGGTTTGTGATTGGGTGGGGGGTGTGGGTAGTTTGGGGTGGGGTGGTTGGGGAGGGTATAATGGGGATGGGTGTATGTTACTTTTTGGGGGTTAAATATGTTTATTGGGGGGGGGACAAGGGGGGGGATTTGGGGTGGGGGGGGGGAGGGTAAGGGTTATAGTAGGGGTTGGGTGGTTAGTAGATATGGTGTGGTTTGTGGGTGAGGGGGGGGGGATTGGGGGGTGGGGTTAATTTGGTATGTGGGGGGTTTTGGTTCATTGATGGGGTTTATTGTAAAGTTGGTATGGGATTTGTTATGGGGGGTGGGGGGGGTGGTGTTTGGGTGGGGTGGGGGGGGGGGAAAACTTGGGGGGTTTTTGTGGAGGGAGGGTTAATTGGGTAATTGGGTTTGTTGTGTGGGGGGGGTGGGGGGTGGGTGGGGGTGGGGTAATGGGGTGTTTTGTTTGATGGGGGGGCTTTGGGATAAATAGGTAGGGTTGATAGGTGTTTGGGGGTGTTGGGGGTGGTTGGGGGGTGGGGGTTGTGGGAAAGTTAGGGGATTTGGGGGTGTGATTGGTGGGTTATTGGGTTTTTATTTGGTTGTTGGGGGGGTTGGTTGGGGGGTTGGGGGGGTTGTGTGGGGGGTATTGGTGGGTTTGTGTGTGGGGTTTTGGAGGTGGGGGGGGGGGGATGGGGGGTATTGTGGGGGAGGGGGTAGTTGGTGTTGGGAAATTGTTTGATTTGGGGAGTTTTGAATTTGTTGTGTTTGTTTAGGGGGGGTGAAAATAAGGACATTTTGGGGGGGGGGGGGGTTATTTCTTGGGGTGGAGTGTGGGGGGTGAGTAATGGTGGTACCTTCTGGGTGGGGGGGTGGTAAAAGGGGGGGTTGGTGGTTGAATAAATGGACGGGTGTTGTGTAGTGGGTTGTCCAAAAAATTTTATCTGGAATCAGACGGCATACCATCAACTTTATAATTTGCATTAAAATACTAATATTTCCCCTCCTTTGTATTCCATATAGATCCCTAAGGGGTGTGGATATTTGGCCTTGGTAATCAGCGTGGTTTCAACGGGGTATTATTCCTGCAAGGTGAATGATTTGGCCTTTTTTCTCCAGGTAAAGGGCAAGGTGAAGACAACGTGGATTGTGGGGAGGGGGCACTTCTTAAGATTTCTGGGAGGAAGCCTTCAAGGGGGAGTTGATCTTGGCTGGTTTATGTCAGGGACCCGGGCCGGGGTATTATTTAAATACCCCCTTTGACTGAAGCATTTTTTATTGTATTGATTTCATGGTGTTATGGGAGGGGACATCGGTGGTATTTGGGAGTTGATGGGATTAATATTTGGGGGGGGGGGGGGCAGTGAAAAGGTGATTTTGGTTGGGCATAAGGGGGTTTATGATCAAAAGCGGAGGCAAGGTGATTGGGTGAATGGAGCCCACTTTGCTTCAGAAGTAAGTCCAATCAGTGCCTACCTATCCCTCAATTGCGGGGGGGGGTCCCACCTTGGTACCGGGACTGTTAAATAAAAAAATTTTAAAATGGTGTGGAGGGGGCTAGGGGGGGGGATTGTCTCTTTTCCATCGTGTAGTTTTGACCTTCATAAGCAGGGACCATTTCATGGGGAACTGGGATGGAGATTATTTATTTTTATTCGATGCTGACCTTGGACTTTAATATGTGGGGGGGGGTGGTGTTTTTTGGATAGGTGGGTTCATTGAGGTTTGAACTTTTCAAGTACAACCCACACTTACCCCATGGAAAATTCGTGTCGGAGTGTTTCACAGTTTTTGATGTGGGCCAGGGTGTACCAGGGACAATGTGGTCAAATATATTTGTTTTTGGGGGGACTACCGGGAGGCAAAAGTTCTTAAGTATTCAAAATGGGTATTGGATGCTATTCTAAGGGTTGATGGAGATTCGGGGAAAGGGTCTCAGTCAAGGACCAGATTTTTTTTAGGAAAATTATTAACTGCAAGTTTTTTCCGCAAACGGTCAAAACTGCATTTATTGAGTTAGTTTTACGAAGTCCGGGAGGGGCATCTGTTAAATACAGAGGGAAACGGTAATTTTGTGCCTGAGTGATTGACTCTCCTAAGCATTTAGCGGTTTAAATGATGTTATTTCGCCAATTTAGCGGTGGGTGGGATTGGTTCAGTTTTAAATCAGAAACCAATCGAGTTGCAAGATGTTGTGAGGGTGTGAATAAGGGAGTTTGTTAGGGGGGGGGGGGGAACCATTGTGTTTAGCATTTGGGGGAGGATCTTCAGAGGGGTAATGTTTCCAGGGGGATTTTAGTTTCTTGGTTTGGGGGGGGGAAATGTGAAAAAATAAGGGGGGATTAAAATAAAAATTCATCTTTGCGGGGAAACTGCTGGAAGTTACTGAAGGAAAAACAAATGTTTAGCTATTTTGTGTGGATTCAAGTGGGGTGCATTTTTCTTGTGGGGGCCTGGTATGTTTTCCTAGGGGTCTCTTTGTAAGTCATAGAAACGTGTAATAGGATACTGTTGTTATGTTATAATCCTTACTATTGCCAAGATTGCATGGGGTGGTACTGCAGGGTTGCAATTTAGGATGTTTGAGGGTACAATATTGTTATTCACTGTAAGGGACAATTAATTTTGCATTCGGTTTTCCTCAGCAATACTGCAATTTTCTGTGATCAAAATTGCTATTAATTTTGTTGGGAACAGTTATACGTGGTGAGTACATTGTCCTGATAAAGTCACATACGGGGTTTAGTATTGGTGATTGCCATAGTTATGTATAATGTAGTAAGTGAAATTGACAGAGATACAACGGTAAAATCCCTCCAAAGATAACATTTAAGGATAAAAACATAATGCGTAGGCTGCTGATGTACATGATCGCCTAGACCGCGGGTCATCATCCGCGATAATAATTGACTTGCTAGACAGGAGGGGAACGGCGGATCAAAAAGAAAAAAAATATGACTGGAAAGGCTAAGGAGACGCAATTGGGGGGGAAACGGAGAAAAGTCACGTTTCCCAAGTTGACATAAAAAGTAAGCAACTCCACAGAAGGGACCCTAGATATGTTACGCCACAGTCATTTATTGGACGCTTTTGCGATACCAAGCTTTTGATTTGAATGGAGCGGTAAAACGCAGATGTTAGGAATATTACAAAAATTAAAAAGTAATTTTTTTCTTAATATTAATGTTAGGAATATAAAAATTAGCTGGCCGGATGGCCTATTCTGAGCAGTGAACTAAGATGGTCTTAATTTTACAAACGGATAGATAATATTGAAGATAATGACAAAAGACAGTGTAGTTCACATCATCGACAGACTGTGTTGAATAAAAAAAGTGTCGCAATTTGCACACAAAAACACGACCTTGGACGCAGGTGTTCAAATTTACTTAGTATGGAGGAGAGGGTTTTTGAGCGGTAGCTGTGTCTAAATATAACTTTTAACGACAAAATTTTGGAGGGGAGAGAAAGGTTGGTTCAAAAATCAAGCACATTTTTTTTAGAAACACAAGTAGAGACGGACAGACTAACAGATAAACATCCATACTTGACTGAAGCATGACTGAAATGACTTTATGGTAGGAAATTTGAAATTTAAAATAAACCGAGGCAGTGATTGGCCACAGACAATCATATCATTAGCGCTCAGACGCGAAAGTGGGGCCATTCTTCAATAGTTGTTCAGTGATAGACACAGATTTTAAAGTGTGGTGATTCCATATGAAAGCAAGTGAAATAAATTTAGGGACGCCATACTATAGCCAGCAGCTCAGCTGAGTTTTGCTAGCAATTCTGTGTTATTTATTCATAATCTGGTAAGATTGAAATTATTTCCTTATATATTTTGAATATTGTTTCATGTTTGAGTGATTTGATACTGCCATATCGAAATCTAGCCTTACAAACAAGTAGGGATTTGCTCTAGACCCCCCGCCCTAGTCAGGGTCTAGGGACCAACAATGTACATAAACTCCAGCAAGGATTATGCAAGACAGATCAAGTGTTGAGAATAATGATACATATTACCTATCCTCTTTTAGGGCCGAAAACTAATAAACATTTTTCAGGATCTATAGTCTGGGAGGATCTATCTGATGTAAAACCACCATGGTAAATGTGCTGTTTGGTCAGAGAGATCTGACCTGTCTGTATGATGTGGTTGTTGTGTCACTGTTGTGTCCAGACGTGGGTAGAGAATAGATTTTGACACATGGCCCATACTTTGATTGCAGAGCTGCGAGTTTCTGTCGTCAACAAAGCAGGGTCTATTCAGTTGGTGACTTTACTCGAGTGTATCTGTGCAGTATTTGTGACAGAGACCACCATTATTGCCCGCCAGCACGGAGAGGTGGGACCACCTGATTTCAGCACCAGAGCGACAACTACCAGATGAGTGAGCCTCTGGTCTGCTGGACTTTCACCAACGCCCTTTAGTTACTAAGAACCCCATAAAGATTCCCACCATTTTCTGGACACTGTGTAGTCAATATAGACAGGTGTGATGAGGCCACCCCAACAGCACAAACAGTACTATCCTCCCAAGTAGATGAATACTAGAACATTTTAATAAAACTAACTAGTATAGTACATATATATGTACACTATTGCATTTATGATATAATATTCTATGCATTTCTTTTCATAATCTCTAAATCCTTTTAAGTTCTGGTCAACCTAAAAAATTGACACAGAACAAAATAAATGTAATATACTTATATCAAAAAATTTTACACACGTGAGTTAGTTCAGTGTATTTTAACATTTATTAATATTATTAGTCTTGTTAATATCTGTGGGTATATTTATAATCCATTACACCACACTACATATCATAACCCCTAGACACTTTACGTAGCCACATTCATTAAAAAAAATTAAGTGTGAGGTCGTAGTGGTAGCAAGAAAGGCCTTCTGACAATTCACCACTACATTTTATCTCAGGAGCCTTCACAGCTGGCCTCATACAATTTACATTTAGTAATAACACCATCATACAATACCATCAAACACCACTACAATATTGGGGTCTTGTCCAGGGATAATTAGCCCAACAGTAAGATTAGGATCTCCTGGTGGGAGAAATAAGAGTAGGGAAATAAATTGTAAAATTCCCTTTAACATTAAAAGTGTCCCTGTAGATAAAAGTTGGTGAATCTTCACAGCCAGTAATAATTAATTAGTTAACTGGTTAGTTAGAATTAGTTAGACTATAGTCATAAGAAGTACTTAGTGTATTTACTGGTTAGAGATTTAGCTTGTATATTATTATATTGTCTAAAAAGTATGGCGGAGCTGGCAAAATTTAGATCAGCTGCTGTGCTCACCGCGAAGGAGATGGGAATGGATGGTCAAATTTTAATTCAATACGTAACGACTGAATGTGATAAATATATTGAAAGGGAAGATAGAAAGGTAGCTGAAGAGAAGAGGTTACAAATTGAGGCTGATAGAGAAATTAAGAGGCTGCAGATTGAGGCAGAAGAAAAAAGGTTGACTGCCGAAAGGGAGGCAGAAGAAAAAAACGACAGCAAAGGGAGGCAGAAGAAAAACGACAGCAAAGGGAGGCAGAAGATAAAAAGGCCGAAAGGGAGGCAGAAGATAGAAGGTTGCAGAGGGAGCACGAATTACGACTAAGGGAGCTGGAATTACAAGGCCCGGCTCCTGAAAATGGTGCCAGCCCTTTTGCCTCAGATGCTACGCCTAGTCTGGGAGCCTCAAACTCAGCTATGGGGTTTCATTTAGACCATTTTGTTGAAAAAGACGATGACATAGAGGGGTACCTAGGACGTTTTGAGTTATTAGCTACTACATATGGGTTAGAGAGAGAGAGAGAGGTGGAGTTTAAAGCTATCACAGGGATTGAGGGGTACTTCTTATGAAGTATTTGCTAAAATGAACAGGGAAGACCAAGACAATTATGACATGTTAAAGCAGGCTTTGTTATTAAGGTACGAGAAGAATGGTGAATTTTATCGTAAGAAATTTAGAAATGCTAAACTGTTGTCTGGGGAGACATACCACCAATTCTCTGCTAGACTAGAAACCTATTTGGAGAAATGGACGGCTCTGGGGAAGACCCAAGATCTTAAAGAAATGATCATGATTGAGCAATTGAGAGAGTCCATGGCTCCAGACATGAGAAAATTTCTCATGGAACAAGGTGCAGAGAAGTTGGGGGAAATTTTAAATGTTGCTGAGAGGTATCAGGCAGCTCAGGCAGAGGTAAGTGGTGCTAAGAAGAAGCACATAGACAATTTTAAAGCTCCACAGCAATTTAATAAATTTGATAATAGAGAGCAGGGAAATAAAGGTAGGACAAACTTTGAGCGGCCAAGAAATGACTATCGCGACAGAAACTCACAGTTCAATGACCAAAAGTTCAATGAAAGAAAACCGTTGAACCAAGGAAAAAGATGGTGTAAATGGTGCAAGAAGGATAACCATAACACCGAATTTTGTAGAAGGAAACCTTCAAACATTGCTGCAATGAAGTCGGGGACGCAAAGATTAAAGGTTAATCCTAAGGGACAACAGGAACCTTATCACCCCCCAGTTTGTGAGGATGTTATTTGTAATGGGGTCACCATAAGGTGCCTTTATGATACAGGTTTGGATTATGATTCAGTTGTGAAGTCTAGCCTAGTGGACCCAAGTCAGTATACCACAGAAACAGTGGAAATACAAGGGGCGACTAAGGACATACCACTCATGACACTTCCCATCGCAAGGATAATGGTGAAAACTCGCTATGTGGAAGGAGAAATCAGAGCAGCAGTGATAGATGAACCAATCTACCCTCTGATATTGGGGTGTAGATACGTCTTCTTGGGGAATCCCGAGAAACCTGTGATAATGGCGACAGTGCAGACCAGGTCACAGAAGAAGGAGGAAGAAGGTGAACCTATAAATGCTCATCCAGAGGAGATGAGGAAGGCGCAGGCTGAGGATAGGACACTCAAGCCCTGTTTTAAAAAATTGCCCAAATGCCACACACCTCCGAGCAAGGGGGAATATTTCATGAAGAACAAACTCTTATACAGGAAGGCCGGAACTGGAACAAATGGTCACAACCAGCTGGTTCTTCCCACTTCATATAGAGATAAAGTGATGGAACTCGGGCATGCGATTCCCTTCAGTGGTCACATGGGGATCAGCGCCACAGGACAGCGTATAGCTTGTCATTACTTCTGGCCAGGGATAACGGAGGATATAAAAAGATATGTCAAATCCTGCCCAGAATGTCAAAGGGTAGCTCCAAAGCACTGGACTGCTCCTGCAACTCTAGGGGAAATGCCCATAGTGGGAACACCTTTTGAGAGGGTTGCAGTGGATATTGTAGGACCTCTCACTCGGACCAAGAGGAGGAACAGTTACATCCTTACTCTGGTGGACACTTGTTCTATGTGGGGAGAGGCGGTAGCCCTGCCATCAATTGATTCAAAACATGTAGCAGAGGCACTACTTACAATATTTACCCGATTAGGATTCCCACATCAAATCTTGACGGATAATGGATCTCAGTTCAAGGGGAAACTAACGGAAGAAGTTTTTAAGCTATTTCAAGCCAGGCACTTTCATTGTAGTCCGTACCATCCACAAGGGAACGGCCAGGTAGAGAGGTTCAATGGGACTCTCATTTCTATCCTGAGAAAGCTGGCACACGAAAAACCGGATCTGTGGGATCAATTCCTGCCCGCCGCATTGTTTGCGTACCGGGAGGTACCACATAGTTCAACCGGGATGGCTCCCGCAACTCTGCTATTTGGGAGGCCAATAAAAGGTCCTTTAGAAGCTTTATTAAGGACCTGGACAGATGAGAAGGCGGAAGAGACTGTTACCTCATCGTATCAATATGTGAACGAACTGACCACTCGTTTGAAAGCTGGATGGAAACTGGCAAATGATAATTTGAAACAAGCCAGGAAGAAACATGCAGCATATTTTAATAGGAAGGCAAAGGACAGGGAACTGGCAGTCGGAGAGAAGGTGCTGCTTCTACTACCCGGAAGCCAGAATAAATTACAAATTGGTTGGCAAGGTCCATATACGGTTCTAGAGAAGGTGTCTAGAACAAACTATAAAATTGACAAAAAGGGGAAGGAAAAAGTTTATCATGTAAACCTGTTAAAGAAGTATCTGGACAGACCACTCCAGGAAAGCACCCCTTTATTGACCTTGGCTATTGCAACCCAGATGCAAAAGGAACCACTCACCTCACATGAATACCCATTACATCCTTGTGAAACAGCAGCACAGGTAAAAGTCAGTAAGCACCTGACTAAAAACCAGAGGGAGAGAGTTCAACAAGTTCTGGAGGAACATACAGATGTATTAACAGATAAACCAGGCCATACAAATTTGCTACAGTATGACATGAAACTGGTAGACTCAAACCCAATCTGTATGAGAGCCTATTCTATTCCGTTCGCGAAGGAGAAGGCATTGAAGGAAGAAATAGAGTATTTGTTGAAGGAGGGGATTATTTCGCACAGTGAATCATCTTTTAGTTCTAGTGTCGTTTTGTTGAGAAAACCGTCTGGGGAACACAGACTGTGCATAGATTACAGGAAACTGAATGCTGTCACAGAAGGACAAGTGGATCCATTACCAGACACAAAACAGTTATTTGCCAGACTGAACAAGGCAAAATACTTTTCAAAGGTGGATCTTAGTAAAGGCTATTACCAGATCCCAGTGAAGCCTGAAGTGAGACCTTATTTGGCTTTTAGCACTTCGGATGGACATTATGAATTCAATATGCTACCATTCGGACTGAAAAATGCTCCGAGTGTGTTTTCAAGGATGATGCGAAAATTGTTGGATCCCCTGAATAACCCATGTATCACAAATTTCATGGATGATATTCTCGTCGCCACCGAGACATTTGAAGAACACATTGAAGCTCTGGAGATGTTGTTTGATAGACTTCGGGAGGCGAACTTAACTGCTAGGCCAACAAAATGTTGTATTGGATGCAAAGAGTTGGAATTCTTGGGACACACGGTATATCAGGGTAATATGACCCCTGATCCTAAGAATTTGGAAAAACTGCAGAGAGCACCTAGGCCGCAAACAAAAAAGGACGTGCGATCATTCGTGTCGTTATGCGGATTTTATCAGAAATACATCAAAAATTTTAACGCTATTTGTGCTCCTCTGACTGATCTGACTCGCAAGGGACTTCCAGATAAAATTATTTGGACTGCACAATGTGAACTAGCATTTCAAGAGTTAAAGGAAAAACTCACTAGCAAGCCTATTCTCAAACTGCCTGATTTGACACAGGACTTTGTCTTAAGAACCGATGCAAGTAATGTAGGACTCGGAGGGGCTTTGTTGCAAAGATCATCTTCACCTGATGGGGAACTTAAACCAGTCGCTTATGCAAGCCGCAAATTGAATAAGGCGGAACAAGGATACTCCACAAGCGAAAAGGAATGTTTAGCATTAATCTGGGCAATAAAGAAGTTTCAAATCTATCTGTATGGTAGGACATTTGTGGTGGAGACGGACCATCAGCCTCTCGTGTTCTTGTCTCAGGCTAAGCATGAAAACGCAAGATTGCTGAGGTGGTCTTTATTGCTTCAACCTTATCAGTTTAGTATCCAATATATCCCAGGCAAATTGAATGTCGGTGCAGATTTCCTCAGTCGGCACCCCTGTGATCAAAATTAGAGTAGTGGCAGACGTGAGGAGTAATTTTACCTATGTGTATCGCTGGTTTTGGAACTTGCCATAGGCATGTTTTCAAGTGGGGAGATGTGTAGTGAAATTGACAGAGATACAACGGTAAAATCCCTCCAAAGATAACATTTAAGGATAAAAACATAATGCGTAGGCTGCTGATGTACATGATCGCCTAGACCGCGGGTCATCATCCTCCATAATAATTGACTTGCTAGACAGGAGGGGAACGGCGGATCAAAAAGAAAAAAAATATGACTGGAAAGGCTAAGGAGACGCAATTGGGGGGGAAACGGAGAAAAGTCACGTTTCCCAAGTTGACATAAAAAGTAAGCAACTCCACAGAAGGGACCCTAGATATGTTACGCCACAGTCATTTATTGGACGCTTTTGCGATACCAAGCTTTTGATTTGAATGGAGCGGTAAAACGCAGATGTTAGGAATATTACAAAAATTAAAAAGTAATTTTTTCTTAATATTAATGTTAGGAATATAAAAATTAGCTGGCCGGATGGCCTATTCTGAGCAGTGAACTAAGATGGTCTTAATTTTACAAACGGATAGATAATATTGAAGATAATGACAAAAGACAGTGTAGTTCACATCATCGACAGACTGTGTTGAATAAAAAAGTGTCGCAATTTGCACACAAAAACACGACCTTGGACGCAGGTGTTCAAATTTACTTAGTATGGAGGAGAGGGTTTTTGAGCGGTAGCTGTGTCTAAATATAACTTTTAACGACAAAATTTTGGAGGGGAGAGAAAGGTTGGTTCAAAAATCAAGCACATTTTTTTTAGAAACACAAGTAGAGACGGACAGACTAACAGATAAACATCCATACTTGACTGAAGCATGACTGAAATGACTTTATGGTAGGAAATTTGAAATTTAAAATAAACCGAGGCAGTGATTGGCCACAGACAATCATATCATTAGCGCTCAGACGCGAAAGTGGGGCCATTCTTCAATAGTTGTTCAGTGATAGACACAGATTTTAAAGTGTGGTGATTCCATATGAAAGCAAGTGAAATAAATTTAGGGACGCCATACTATAGCCAGCAGCTCAGCTGAGTTTTGCTAGCAATTCTGTGTTATTTATTCATAATCTGGTAAGATTGAAATTATTTCCTTATATATTTTGAATATTGTTTCATGTTTGAGTGATTTGATACTGCCATATCGAAATCTAGCCTTACAAACAAGTAGGGATTTGCTCTAGACCCCCCGCCCTAGTCAGGGTCTAGGGACCAACAATGTACATAAACTCCAGCAAGGATTATGCAAGACAGATCAAGTGTTGAGAATAATGATACATATTACCTATCCTCTTTTAGGGCCGAAAACTAATAAACATTTTTCAGGATCTATAGTCTGGGAGGATCTATCTGATGTAAAACCACCATGGTAAATGTGCTGTTTGGTCAGAGAGATCTGACCTGTCTGTATGATGTGGTTGTTGTGTCACTGTTGTGTCCAGACGTGGGTAGAGAATAGATTTTGACACATGGCCCATACTTTGATTGCAGAGCTGCGAGTTTCTGTCGTCAACAAAGCAGGGTCTATTCAGTTGGTGACTTTACTCGAGTGTATCTGTGCAGTATTTGTGACAGAGACCACCATTATTGCCCGCCAGCACGGAGAGGTGGGACCACCTGATTTCAGCACCAGAGCGACAACTACCAGATGAGTGAGCCTCTGGTCTGCTGGACTTTCACCAACGCCCTTTAGTTACTAAGAACCCCATAAAGATTCCCACCATTTTCTGGACACTGTGTAGTCAATATAGACAGGTGTGATGAGGCCACCCCAACAGCACAAACAGTACTATCCTCCCAAGTAGATGAATACTAGAACATTTTAATAAAACTAACTAGTATAGTACATATATATGTACACTATTGCATTTATGATATAATATTCTATGCATTTCTTTTCATAATCTCTAAATCCTTTTAAGTTCTGGTCAACCTAAAAAATTGACACAGAACAAAATAAATGTAATATACTTATATCAAAAAATTTTACACACGTGAGTTAGTTCAGTGTATTTTAACATTTATTAATATTATTAGTCTTGTTAATATCTGTGGGTATATTTATAATCCATTACACCACACTACATATCATAACCCTAGACACTTTACGTAGCCACATTCATTAAAAAAAATTAAGTGTGAGGTCGTAGTGGTAGCAAGAAAGGCCTTCTGACAATTCACCACTACATTTTATCTCAGGAGCCTTCACAGCTGGCCTCATACAATTTACATTTAGTAATAACACCATCATACAATACCATCAAACACCACTCCATGTTCTGTAAGTGGAACACATACAGTGGTGACTCCATGTTCTGTAAGTGGAACACATACAGTGGTGACTCCATGTTCTGTAAGTGGAGCACATACAGTGGTGACTCCATGTTCTGTAAGGAGCGCAAGGGTTTATCTACCTATTTGTCAGTCTGTCTGTCGTCTGTCTATCTACCATGTCTGTCTCTCTATCTACCATGTCTGTTTGTCAACCATGTCTGTATGTCTGTCTATCTACCATATCTGTCTATCTATCTACCATGTTTGTCTGTCTATCTACCAAGTCTGTCTGTCTATCTATCATGTCTGTCTATTTACCACATCTGTATGTCTGTCTTCCTACCATGTCTTTCTGTCTGTCTACCATGTCTGTCTCTCTACCATGTCTGTCTGTCTATCTACCATGTCTGTCTACCATGTCTGTCTATCTACCATGTCTGCCTTTCTGTCTACTATGTATGTCTATCATGTCTGTCTGTCTGTCTACCATGTCTGTCTGCCTAGAATGTCTGTATGTCTTTCTATCTATCATGTCTGTATGTCTGTCTACCCAGTCTGTCTGTCTACCATGTCTGCGTGTCTATCTACCATGTCTGTCTATCTACCATTTCTGCCTGTCTATCTGCCATGGCTGTATGTCTGCCTATATACCCAGTCTGTATGTCTGTCTATCTACCTTGTCTGTATGTCTGTCTATCTATCATGTCTGTATGCCTCTCTATCTACCATGTATGTATGTCTGTCTATCTACCATGTCTGTATGTCAGTCTATCAGCCATGTCTGTATGTCTGTCTATCTACCATGTCTGTATGTCAGTCTATCAGCCATGTCTGTATGTCTGTCCATCTACCATGTCTGTATGTCTTTCTATCTACCATATCTGTTTTTCTGTCAGTCTACCATGTCTGTATGCCTGTCTATCCACCATGTCTGTATATCTGTCTATCTACCACGTCTGTATGTCCGTCTATCTGCCATGTCTTAATGCCTGTCTATCTACCATGTCTGTATGTCTGTCTATCTACCATGTCTGTCTGTCTGTCTATGTACCATGTATCCGTCAGTCTGTTTTTCTTACTTTAGTCTATCTTTTCTATCTACCTATCTGTTTATCTGATCCATCTCTCACTCTGTAACCATGTCTGTATGTATATCTACCATGTCTGTATGTCTGCCTATCTACCATGTCTGTATGTCTGTCTATCTACCATGTCTGTATGTCTGTCTATCTACCATGTCTGTATGTCTGTCTATCTACCATGTCTGTATGTCTGTCTATCTACCATGTGTGTATGTCTGTCTATCTACCATGTCTGTATGTCTGTCTATCTGCCATGTCTGTGTGTCTGCCTATCTATCATAATGTATGTCTGTCTATTTACCATGTATCCGTCTGTCTGTTCTCTTACTTAAGCCTATTTTCTGTCTGCCTATCTGTTTATCTGATCCCTCTCTCTCCTTCTCTCCCTCTCTCTCTCTCTGTTGCCAGGTGTCTATTTATCCACCTGCCTATATCCCCGTCTGACTGAATGATTATCTGTGTCTGTTATATCAGTTCATATGTTTACCTGTGTTGGAAGTGTTAGTTTTGTCAATTAAAAAAACAATAAAAAGTCGCCCCCGATTCCCCCACCCAGACTCCAATATGGCATGTGCCTTTTCTGTTGTTAACAACATATCTCAGGTTTACCAAAAAAAAAAATATTAAAATCAAGCGTAATAATATCTCTTATAGTGGTAGCAACAGCCATACCCGACTATATGACCTCTTAAAATTAGCTATTTGAAATCTAAATCGTTGACAAACACTTGAATTGTTTGGTGTCAATACGATCGCGGGTTCTTTAAGTGCTTACAGTAAAAACACATCTATTTGCATTTGCAGTTGCCGCCAAGTGGAAAATAGAAAAGATTCAGTATTTTAACACAGTTCCAGAAAATTGCTAAGAAGATAGGAGCAGAATAGTTATGAGAATGCGTACCGTTCCTTCCCCCCTCTTTTTTCACCTTTTTTCGCCCTATCCTGATCATTTTGTGACGACAAGTGTTTGTTTTTGTAAGTCATCAATAGCTGAGTGTTGATTTGGTTTGGTTTGGTTTAATTTCGGCAAGGTTGGGGGGGGGGGAGTGATTCCTATTCTAATTATTCTATCTATCTATCTATCACCTTTCAAAAAATGTCTATAAAAACTTCGCTCCAGTCTCTCTCTCTCTCTCTCTCTCTCTCTCTCTCCCTCCTCTCTCTCTCTCTCTCTCTCTCTCTCTTCTCTCTCTAAGTCCATTCTCTCACTCTCTCTCTCTAAAACTCTACTCTCTCAATCTCTTTGTCTGTCAAAGGAAGGACAGAATAATCAGACCGGGGTGCCCTGCGTGCCCAATTCCTCAACTCAATCTTTAAAAATAAAATTCGTTTCGTTCGTTTCACTTTCTATCTATCTATCTATTTTCTATCTATCTATCTATCTATCTATCTATCTATCTATCTATCTATCTATCTATCTATCTATCTATCTATCTATCTATCTATCTATCTATCTATCTATCTATCTATCTATCTAACTATCTATCTATCTATTTATCTATCTATCTAATCCTGTCACAGATTGCTATCCAAACATATCTGTGGCCAATGTTCAAATACAATGAAAGACTCAGTCTACTAACGCCATTAACAAATACAAGTGTCCAAGCCGAGTTTGACGTATTC
>JAMPIV010004891.1:0-159016 GCA_024509875.1 Oreohelix idahoensis
TTCTTGACCAGGCCGGTCGCTGCCTAGCGAGAGAAAGGGCTTACCAGACTATGCCTTGAAAATCACGCCTAATTTCTCCAGGTTTCCGTTTGGTTGCTGAGGTCAAAGGTCAGTCGCTGCCTATCCCGTTGGCTAAACTGTAATTATTCAGGGCACGGTTTAAAGTTCACAGCTTTAAAAGGTCAGTGGTTTTGCCAGTCAAACGTAGAACAAAGGAATTTATTTCCCGCAGCAAATGGGAGATCTCCTGATGTGTATTTATGAGTGGTAGAGAATTTAGAGAGAAGGAATGTTTTGGTATGAGAAAAGATTGACAGAGAGAAAAGAAGGCGAATACACTTCGTGACAAATATTTTGAAAGTACCATACCCTTCACCCGCCTGTTTGAACATGATTGGAGCGTTTTATTTAACTCCATAACAAACAGATGCGTGGGAGACCGGGAATATAACCTGACACGTTTCAGTGTTATTCCACTGTGGAGATCGCTTGCCATGATACTAGACCTTGCTAGAAGTGAAGCCTACAATTCAGAATTCCTTCTTAACATACCGGACACCTTTTATTGGAAAATTTTGGACGGACTTTCATAGCCCAGGAAATCTCTTTCATATTAAATAAGGAAACCTGGACTGAGGAAACTGAAGGTCCACACACGAAGTCAGAGAGGGAACTTATTAAATTAACGACACCCCAGACGCATGTAAGAGGCCGATTCAAGTCTCTTTTATTCGTCTAAGCAAAAAGTCTCTGAGCCAGGATTGGCGTAAGTTGTCATTTTACATTACTAACATGTGAACTAACATACATATGTAAATTGCCATGTGAATTTTAATATGTGAAAATTGCTGGTGGATGTCCAAGTCATTTGAGGCTGGCAACCTCAGCTTATAGAATGATGATTCATGAACCACCACTGCACGGGCTGGTGGTTGCTTTATTGCTAGTTTCGTAATTAGAACTAAAAGCAGAAAGGGAAAGATGAAAGAAATAATGTACATTTTAAGTATAATACTTACAACTTCAAGCAGTGTAAATGTCCATATAAACATATTTACTTTAAAATTAATGTAAGTTTTCAAGCTTTAACCCAGTGTAAATGTCTATGTGAAAATATTTATTTTTAAAGTTAATGAAAGTTTCAAACTTTTCAACTCAGTGTAAACATAAATGAAAACATATTCAATTTATATTGTGAACACTTTTAAATCAGTGGAGATGTAAATGTAAACAGACTCTTTCTGTATTATTAACCTTTTCATTTAAATGTAATGTAAAACTAAAGCTATTCAATTTAAATGTAAAGAAAGTTTTATCCCGAGGGATTAAATTTAATTCTCATCGAGGGTAAATTCTGAGATAAATGGGATGGTAGAATAGAAGAGGGGGGCACATAAGTATGTGTCGGGAAACGCAATACTGAGGAGAGAAGACAGGCTGCTGAAAGGGAGGCTGAAGCTAAGAGATTGCACATGGAGGCTGAGAAAGAGGTTGCAAAGGGAACATGAATTGAGAATGAAAGAGCTTGAACTTCAAGGAAATGTTACAGGTAATGGAAGTAGTCCAACTACCTCTGACATTAGTGCAAGTCAAGGTCCCTCAAATGGAGCCATGAACTTTCACTGGATCCATTTGTGGAGAAAGAGGATGAAATTGAGTCTTATCTAAGTAGATACGAGAGGTTAGCCACTAACTATGGCCTAGAGAAAGAGAAATGGAGCCTTAAGTTATCACAAGGGCTGAGAGGAGTTTCTTATGAAGTTAATGCAAAACTCGCAAAAGAAGACCAGGAAGATTATGAAATCTTGAAGCAGGCATTGCTGGTTAGATATGAAAAGAACTCAGAATTTTATAGAAGAAATTCAGAACTGCTAAGCTACTTTCTGGAGAAACCTACCACCAATTCTCTGCCAGATTAGAAACCTATTTGGAGAAGTGGACTGCTCTGGGAAAATGTCAAGACCTAAAAGAAATGGTCATGATGGAACAAGTGAGAGAGTCTATGCCTCCAGACATGAGAACATTTCTTATGGAACAAGGTGCAGAGAGATTGGGGGAGATTTTAACAGTTGCTGAGAGATATCAGGCAGCTCAGAAAGAAATAGCAGGGATTAAGAAGAAGCAAGGAGAAATTAGTAGACCATTCCCAAACCAGAATGAGTATGACAATAGGGACCAACAACACAGACATAACCAAGGTTATGACAAACCTAAATTTGACCAGAGAGACAGGAACCCTCAGGTACAAGATAAGAAACCCTACAGACAGGGTGATAAGTGGTGTAAAATTTGTAAAAAGAACAACCACAATACTTTGGACTGTGGAAAGAAAATCCCTCTATATTACACTGCATGCATGAGAACAGTGGACAAGGGAAGGAAGGAACTGACAGACAGTCAGATAGATCTCCATTATCCCCCACCTGTGAAGAAGTAACATGTAACGGCACCAAGATAAGGTGTCTGTATGATTCAGGATTGGAATTTGACTCTGTGGTGAGTGCATCCTTAGTGCACCCTGATCAATACACCACAGAAAAAGTGGAGATACAAGGGGCATTAAAAGGAACCGCCACCATGACACTTCCCATAGCAAGAATCAATGTCAGGACTCGCTACGTGGAAGGAGTAATTAGTGCAGCAGTGTGTGATGATCCTAGTTACCTGCTGGTAATAGGAAGGAGGTATGTCTTCCTAGGGAACCCAATAAAACCTGTAATCATGGCAACACTCCAGACCAGGTCTAGCCCTAAGAAGGAGGAGGGAATTCCACTAAATATTCATCTGAGAAAGATTAAAAAGGCCCAAGCTGAAGATAACACATTAAAACCTTGCTTTGGCAAATTGCCAAACCGCCAAAACCCCCCCTAAGAAAAAACAGTTTTGCATGAATGATGAATTGCTTTACCGGAAAGCTGGAGCAGGACCCAATGGGCATAAACAGTTAGTACTGCCATCTTCATATAGGGACAAGGTTATGTAATTAGCACATGTTGTATCCGACGGTGGACATATGAAAATCGGTACCACCTGTCAAAGGACATCTGTGAATCATTATTGGCCAGGCATTGCTGAAGACATAGCTCGGTATGTGACTGCCTGTGCACAATGTAGCAAGGAAACACCCACACGTTGTGAAAAGAAACAGGTAGACATAGTAGATAGGATGGCACCTTCTCACAAAAAGTCTTCCAGACAACCAGTTACCATGGTGACTCCGTATTGTACAGAGAGGGGATAAAACACATCCCATACCGACAAAAATTTGTTCGGGATACCAGGAACTGACTATAAATAGAACTGGTTAGGCGGCCACCGTTGATAACGAAACTGAGGGGAAACCCCAGGAAAATAGATAGTGGGCGATTGATTTGTGCGAACCAATTGACGGATGCACAGCCAACACCAGCATACTGCCGTTTAAATTAGCATGGTAGAACGTGTACGGGCGACAGTGGTAGTTGGCCGGCCCATATAAAGTATTGACACGGACATGGACTGAGATAATATTATATAGCAATGCTAAAGGGAGAATTGATTTCTTGATGCAGGAAAATTCATTTCCCCATATGAATCATATTATGGTGCCAGTGAGGTTTAGCTGAGGAAACCCTCTGGTGCAAATAGACTCTGCCTGGATTACAGGAAATTTAAGGATATAACAGAGTCACGCGCGAATCTAAGTAAAGGGTATTACCAGATTCCCGTCAAGCCTGAGATCAGACCATTGCTGGCCTTTAGCACTTCAGAGGGACACTGTGAATTCAATATGTTGCCTTTTGAGTTGAAGAATGCTCCGAGTGTTTCTCCAGGATGATGAGGAAATTACTGGATCCTTACAAAACCCAGCTATCACCAATTTTATGGGTGATATCCTCGTAACTACGGAACTTTTGAGGAACATCTATCGTCTCTGGACATGTCGTTGGACAGACTCAGAGAGATGAAAAGGTAATAGTAGTTGATGCAGTGGTTATCCCTGGATCTCAGAATGTTGGGGCAGATTTCTTGAGTAGGCACCCACTGAAGGAAACCAGGAGAGTAGGAAGGAAGAGTGAACCCCATATTGGGAGAATGCCTTGATTGTGAATCCAAACAGGAAGCTCCAACAGAGGGTTTACGCTTTTGAATTGGGAGGCTATTGTCGTGAAGTCGTTTGATTCACAACACGGAATTCTGAGTAACTCTAACCAAACCACGCGCCATACTTTGTAAGAACTGCTTGATACACGGACCAATCAGAAGGTACCTTTATGCCTTGTTTACTAAAGCATTGTACAGTCAAAATGGTCAGGATTAATCTGTGCAACCCAGAAGAAGAGGACATTTAATTACAGCATTATGAAAGAAGTACCACCTGGAAGAGGTCACCAATACGATATTGGATATGTTGCTCTACACGTCTGTGCGAGACTTTTACAACCAGTAGTATATTAAGAGAGAAATCTCTGGTTGAATGCATCGAAGCCTCAGGTTAGTCCATAATTTTGCTGTTTAAAGTATGCATAGAATAAAATGCACTTAGGAAAGTAAAAGACTATTAGCTAGGAAGATGTAGAGTAATACAGGTCGTGTTTTAAGCTTCAGATGAATAAACTCGCTCCAGGAATAACGTAGATAAATATTAGTTTTCCTGATTTGTACACATAGGCAGATTTTCTAGACGCAAATACTAGTTGAGCAGGAAACCCTCTCGGGCGTCCGACCTTGGGGTATATATAGAACGTGGCCTAAATAGGAAAGCAGGCCATAATAAATTCAAATTACAGTGAGCGCAAAAGTGTTAGTGAATAGTGTCTTGCCTTCTGCATCTGAGAGCAGACCATAATAACCATTAACAGCTCGAGTGTATGGGCCTGAGGGTAAGAAAGAATCTATATATATATATATATATATATATATATATATATATATATATATATATATATATATATATATATATATATATATATATATATATATATATGCATATAAATATCTGTATTTTTAGTGATTAATTCATGTGTGCGTTAGGAAGTGTGTAGAATGTGTTAGAAAACTACGGTGTGTTGCTGGCGGACTTACAGGCCTGTGTATAATTCTGGAGGCAAAAGCCAGCCTTAAGAAATATTCAAGATAATTGAGAATGATGGTAAAAGTGTGTCTGTAGGTTTGGAAAAGCATTTAAAGAATTATTTCTTGATGGAATGGACACACACACACCTGGAACGTAAGGAAGAATGGAAGCGATTGTTTTACTGGATTGTTTAAGCTATTATTTAGTAGTTTTATACAAGACCTAATCATTGTATGGAGGCGGATCATGGACAACTGGCTCTAACTAAGGATTTAGAGGGAAATTGTAGTTACAGTGAACTGGATGTGGTTGTTGCTTCTATACTATGTCCTGTGCATCTGCTAGCACACTGTCTGAAACTGTCTATCATCCTCAACCTTTGTGATAATGTGATAGTGTTGGACCATATAGGGGTTACATTTATTTTGTTTCAGGTTCTATCTTGTAAACCCAACTGCTCATAAGAGTCAGCCACTACTGAAGGCACTACTGGTGCAAGCGCCTGTGAAGTTCAGAAGGCCAGTTACCAAAGTACCTACTGCCTGGAGGGATCTCAAATAAAATTTCCTGCCAGGAGGAAAGTGGAACTATTTTCATTCCTACAGATGAGTCAAAACCCAAGACAACTGTAAAGTATCTGAGTTACACCACAATTATAGACAATCATTTATGATGACAAATGTGGGCATAGCTATAACCAGTGATATCTTCGCATTCAAGTAACAGTGAAAGAACATTGTTAGAAACATATAAATATTATTCCAGCAGAGATAATTTACCAAATTGAGAACTCTTATCAAATTTAATGTCTTTTGATACCTTTTAACTATTTTCCAATGTTTTATTGATTTAATGTTGTAATTGAAGTTGATTTCCTTTAAAGCTTTTCAAAAAGAAAAGAGAAACTGTAAAAATAAATTGTAAATATTTACCAGCAGACTTACTTAATTATTTAAGTTGAGTTCAAGTTCTTGTTGGTAGATAAGTTAGTTAATCCCCTAGCAGAGTCAATAATAATAATAATAATAATATTAACAGAGGAGGAACTGGAGAGGAAGCAAGTAGAAACTTAGAGTAAAATATTACCATCTTCTCTGGAACTTATACAGCTTGATCCTACCTTTGATGTCTATACACCCTTACTCTTTTCAGAGAAGGGGGTATTACTTATAAGACCAGACTCTTATCTGGCCCTATCCTGGTATCACCTGATACAACTTTTTGTACAGGATATCTTATAATTTCAATAATAATCAACCCTCTCGTGACAGTCAAATACAAGATGAACGAAAAATACCAATTAATAAAAAATTGCTATGGCTCAAGCTTGGAACTGGATATTTCATGATTGAGGAACCCACATGGGAAGAGTGTCAAGAACCAAACACAATTAGACACTTTTTGGTGGACTGCAAAAAATATGACCAGCAGAGGCAAAACATTAAGACATACTGTAGTAAGCACAAGGTAGAAATGAGTGTAGAAAATCTCATAGGCACAAAGACCCCTTCAGAAGTGTAAAAGTTAATAAAATACTATATAACAAAAACTAAAGCAAACATATAAAAAATAAATAAATAAGGATGCGAGCCAGTAGTCTACAGTGGAAAATATCCACCCAGATAAATATGGATTGACTATAAATAAACCTCCAATCAACATTAAATGCATACCAGTGTAGATACTACCATTTTTCTGAACAATACAACAATATGAACTATAACTATAAAGTAAAAATACCTACTAGAGAAATAATTCAGCATAGAGAATAAAACAAATACAAACAAGAAAATGTTACAATAAATGAAACGCATCCTGATATAACTAACAGCTCCATGTATATGGTTGAAAGGGCGTGCTACAAAGAAAAGTAGTAAACACCTTTAAAAAATAAGAACAATTATTGACAATCATTCCTTTCTGTCCCATAACTGTAACTAGATATGGAAGACAATCAAAAAACAAAACACTGGATGAAATATCATGGCAACAGGGTCTGAAAACACACAGGGAGAGCACAACAGTGAGAGAATAAATGTGGTAAAGGTTTTTCCGGATTGCACTTTTAGAAACACCCGACAAGATATGAAATTTAACATACATCTTAGCAGCAACCAGGAGCGTCCTTAAAGTATTTGGCACCCGGGCCGAACCCTACTTTTGGCACTCCCCCCCTCTTCTCCACATAGTCCTTCTTTGTTCTTGAATACTCAAGCGGGACCCAAAGATGCAGCAATAGAGAATGCAGTCAGCGACCCATAGCTTGACTGCTTGCATCAGGATCAGCGAACCAGAGCTGGTCAAGACCATACTCCACCTCCACGTGGTGGTCCTGGAAACAGTCTGCAGCAGTGCAGTCTGGCTGAGCGAGTACGGATCGAAGAGGGAAGGCAAACCCGGTCCCAAAAAATGCCGTGTAGAAGTCGGATGTGTCGACCGAAAGGTGCAGATATCACAGCTACGGCGTAAACAGACACAACGCAACCACCGTCCTTTTCAGGGCGAACGAGGAGGAAGAAGAAGAATACTCAAGCTTAAAAAAATGGAGACCAAAGAAGATATGGCGAAGGCAGCAGACGAGAGAAATAAAATGATAAACACGTGACATAAACACGTGACAAAAACTTGAGCCCATGGTACAGAACAGGAAGTGTTTATTTTGGTTCATTACCATGGGTGTTCCGATCTTATACCTTAGATCACACAAGGAGGACCTCAGCACAGTGCACGAACTCCGTAGCATCGGCGAGGATCTCAATGTATGCATACAGGAATCACACATTCTATAAATATTTTTGTGGTGGGCGGGTTTCCTAATTTTTAAATTTTGCCAGGGCAGCGGCCGTATGGCCTACTATCTACGATTTCCAACTGCCGAGGGATTTTTAACGTGCACACGAGACCTCCTTTTTTTCGCCCTTATTCGAGAAGGCAGTATCCGATCTCACTAGCCAGGGAGATCAGGGGCAGAATGACATTATTAGGACACACTGGTTCTGAAAAGAATAATTGCATTAAATATATTCCCTGTACTGGGGACCGAACCCGGCACCTTTGGAATTAGAGGCGGACGCCATACCGCTTAGCTACTCCAATCCCCCAGACTTGGCATGAACTGAGTAAGAACCTCAAGGAAGGGTAGTGATGCTCGATGAATCAAACCATCTCCTCTTTGATTGTCCAGTGTAAAGCGCTGGACGCCTTCTTTGGAAAAAATGTACATAAACGCATAATTAAACATTCTACTTTTTAAATTTTAAGTTAAGAATACGAATCCCCTAGAATCCATTCATGGTCTACAGGTTAAGAAACCCTGGCATTTAGATCGCCTCATAAAGGATCCCGTTACACGCCCATTAAGGCATATTGGGAATATGGTGTTAAGCCCATATTTTCTTGACCATCGGCACACTAGGGGTGATGTGGTCAGTTTCACGCCAGCCGCCTTAACCTTCCTAGAGTTGCTCTGGTATCCAATTCACGAGGCTGGTTCGCCCCCGGAGCCGACCTCGGAATCCCACCTCAACTGGGGATCGAACCATGGACTACCGAGCTATGAAGCCAGTGCGCTAACCACTGCGCTACCATTGCTATTCCTGCTCCTAAGTGTCCATCAAAATAATTAAAAAACATCAAATTTCATTGTTCATCACAGAATACGTGATTTATAAATCCATAAAAGGAAATCTTCAGCCCCAGGAAACATCTCACGAGGTCAAACTTGTCTTAAAAAAAACTCACATCCCAAGAAAATTTGTTCTTTCAGACCGATTATCCAGTTTCACTTGATTTTTCTATCACTTCGTAGATCCAGCAAGTGCTTGGGCGATTATGACATGAAATAACTGACTCCGCGTCACTAAAGTTAAAACGAGCAAGTAACTCGCCCAAAAAAAATTACAGTAAGGAATTATGGTGTACTATTTCTGCTGATTACATCATTATTTCTCATGTGATCATGTCAATCATTTTGTATTCATTTCAACTTCGTTGGATTTTGTTAGTCAAATTTATCATGACTTATGGCCAATGCACCATGAACAAATTTAAAGGCCTGCGCGCTCTTTTAATTGGAGTTCAATTTAGCATTCACTGTAACTATTTTCCCGAAAATGCACCATGACATGATTGAAAGGCATGCGCGTTCTTTTAAATGTTATTCAATTTAGCTTTCACGGAAAAACTCATGAACATCAGTTGGAAAGAATTCAAGACTAATCGACAAATAAGAGAAGACTCTAGGCAGAAATATGTCTCCGACTATATAAGGAAAAGACGATGGTCATATATCGGTCATGTCCTACGAATGCAAAACAACAGAATACCACTACAGGCGCTCACTTGGGTTCCTGAGGGTAAGAGGAAAAAAGGAAGACCAAAAGAAACACTCAGAAGAACAATAATAAGAGAAGGAAGAACGTTTGGCCTAAATAATGTGCAAGAGCTAAGAGGAGTGGCGTCACAACGAACAACCTGGAGAGCACTGGTTTCTGCCTTATGCGCCGTGTTTGGTGCTTAAAGAATTTATTATTATTATTATTTCACGGTGCAATGCGCGCCTTTTTCACATTTTTCTGAAAAGCTGACGGGATTTTTTGTCATTTTTGGTTACACAAGTTTTTAGAAAGACACTTAGTAAATAGGGGATTTCCCGGATCCTAGCTACTCTAGTCTAAGTATTTATCATGTCGTCATAAGCATTGTCCATTTATGCTACTTAAGGCGCGTGTGTTGATTGGTTAGTTTCAATCACGTGTATATCCGCTTTAGGCGCGTTATGAGATGACGAGAGTTGAAATTTATTGTGAAGACTTCGTGGAGATATTTCTTATTGACAGAGGCGTCCCTAAAATATTTAGCACCCGGGGCAGATCCTATATCTGGAACCCTTATGGCATAAAGAAAAACACTTGCAAGCATATTTTTAACATTAAGTACTATTATAATAGTGTCCAATTGCACCCCTTTCCTGACTGTAACCCGGGGCGGACCGCCCCCCCCCCCCCTCGTACCCCCCTCAGTACGCCACTGCTTATTGACTGCTTTTATTTCTGATGCGTCTTTCGCTTGTTTATTTTTTATTTTTATTATTTTTTTTTTTCTATAACCAGCGGCACTCGAGCTTTCCAGCTCTTTCGGCCCAATGACATGTCATTGCGAGGCTGGGGGGGGGGGTCAGTTGACTTTCCTTCCAACCCGGTCAGGAGCTTCGCTCCTTCCCATCCACACGGGATTTATGTGCAGGAGCCGTTCAGGTTATTCAGTCAAATTTCCGGTCGTAAACATTTCTTCAAACGCCGACGGCCGGGTTTGAACCATGAACACCTGGTCGCCAGTACAACGTCGTAGCCATTACACCAGCGCGGCTCCAAATCATCATTTGTATTTCGCACCTAACAGATCACGGAGCTACCAGGTACAGGAAACTCACATTAAAACATCTATGTGTTCTTGTAGTGATGGTTTCTGTAACGATCTATTTCACATGATGATGTTGCCAGAGCCTCCCCCCCCCGACCCCCCCCCCCCCCCCCCCCCCCCCCCCCCCCCCCCCCTTGCACAACCTTATATTAGGAGCCTCTTACAGCTTGCCTGAGGTAGTAGTAGTATAAGCATACCTCGCTTTATTGCGCTTCGCAGATATTGCGCTTTTTTCAAATTATTCATTTTTATTTATTAGAGCGTGACTTCTTCTTCCGATAGATTTTGCCTCTTCATCAGCAAAAAGATTACGATTCGCTGAAGGCTCAGATGATGAAGATTAGCATTTTTTTTTTTTAGCAATAAAGTATTTTTGATTTTACAGTACATTGTTTTCTTTTAAGACCTAGCGCTATTGCGCACTTAATAGACATAGTGTAAACATGATTTTAGGCTTTTATTTGCACTGGGAAGCCACACACAAAATTTAAAAAAATGAGTTTGACCCGCTTTATTGCGAAATTCGCTTTATTGCGGTGGTCAGGAACCGAACCCGCAATATCTCCAAGGTATACCTGTAGTCCTAATCTATCTTTGTCTTCTAAGAGATAGCCGGCAACCGCACGGCGCCTGTTACTTATTCATTTCCTTTTTGCTGCCTTTGCAGCACGGAGTCATGACTGCAACTGGTGCCCTTTCAGGAAGCCTGCACCAAGCATTTACACACACTTGTAGTCATGGTAACAATTCGTTTTACACGATGACGTTGCCAGCCTCATACACAGCCTTATATTAGTCGCCATGTACGACATGCATGATGGTACAGTGGTAGCTGTTCTATCTGTGCCCCCTCGGAGATCGCCGGGAATGACGTGGGTTCTTATTACTTTACTAGTGTAAAAGCCCGTCATAAGACGGGAATTAAATTCAAAAGCACCAATACCAAACGGCAATTTTACTTATTCAAAAGTAATTTTTTTAAAACCACTGTGCATCACCACAGTACACGATCTGCGTAGCAGCAGCGAGGATCCCAATATGTTTATACGGGATCACACATTTTATAAATATATTTTTGTGCACACCGTCATTTGCGCATTCTTCTTTGGTAAGTGTTACTATTTTCAGGACAGTACCTAAATAAGGGAAACAATGCAATTAATGTCTAACTTTCAACCAAAGTTGCATCCCTTAGCGTTACGCACTGACAGAAAAAGCTGGGATTTTATTTATAGGATTAGAATAGTATATTACGTCGACTTAGTACTACTTTATTCCATCTCAACTTTTCGCCAAAATTGACCTGAGGTCATAAATCGACATTATATTGTTTAATCTGTCTTCTAACACACTATCTTACAGTTAACTTGTTTAGATCATCAAGCAAAGTTTCATTTTAATGTGATATATCCTTCTTATAGTAACCCAACAACTTTGAACATGTTTTCTCAAAACAAGCTGAAGTGGAGATGGAAGAAAGCAGTATTATGTTGATGATCGTACACATATCTTGACAGCAGTATAGACAAAGTTGGAGAGACAGACAACGAAATCAAAATAAGAATGCAAAAGCAAGAGGAGCTTTCATTGCAATGGGAAATATATGGAGATCAACATAAATCAAGCCCAACACGAAAATAAGAATCTTCAACTCAAATGTCAAGTCAGTCCTATTGTATGGCTCTGAGACATGGAGAACAACAAAGACAACAACAACAAAGCTACAGATTTTCATAAACGGGTGCTTGCGTAGAATCTGCTTCTCATGCCAATAGCTTTCTTTCGGCTTTCACCACTGACAGTCGAACGAGCCTGAGACTCCGGATGTCCGTCCCGCATCAAAGTTTTTCCATTTGTTGCTGTTTCCGTAACTGTTCAGATTGTTTTTATTTTACATAGGCAGGGGTGTCGGCCCTGCGCTAAAACCCCCAACCTGGAAGACCAGGGTACCAGCTTTTGTCTGACCCCTACCCGCACAGACATGTCCAGCTTGGTTGAACCTACCAGGAGTAAAACTCCCGCTGGCATAGGTCTGGGGGTTGTCAGGGTACGCAAGCTGCCATATCGCTACAAGGTATAGGTACCATTGATGGCAGCTTGCGTAGAATAGAGAAATTAAAATGGTATGACAAGGTTACCAATGTGGAACTGATGACAAGAACTAGACAAGTGCCAGTAGAACAAGAGTTGAGAAGAAGACGATGGCGATGGATAGGACACACATAGAGGAAACCTGTTGATAGCATTACAAGACAGTCCTTGTTCAGGAACTTCTGTGGGCAAGAGAGGCAGAGGTAGACCAAGAAACACACGGAGAAGAGAACTGGAGACATAGGTGAAAATGATGAGGAAAATGTGGAAAAAGACATGATGGCACGTGACAGGAGGACTTTGCATGTGTTTGTTGAAGGCCTATGCTCCTTGGGGAGCTGAGGGTAATGAATGAAGGAGAAGATATTTAGTTAGAACCACGCCCTCACATATATAAATTTTGATCTCTCATCACTGCCAAAGTATACAATCATGTACCTTACAGGAGCGGCCCTCATGTCGCTTGCCGACGCATCATATTCCCAGGTAGCACTAAGATGTTTTAAATGACATGTCATAATGATTTTTTTTTTTTAATGTAAAACTTTTGCCTCGATTTGGCTAGGCGCGTCCCGTTCAACCTAGTCGGTTATATTAGGGCGCATGTCCAAATATAAAAGACCCTTAGGCCTGAAGTATTAAATGTCATAATGATTAATTTAAGTATGACATCTAACTTTTGACATTAGAAAAAAAAAAAAAACCCCTGTAATTAAATTATTCCCATTTACATCTTAGCGTCTTTACGTGTTTGATATGACTTGACGCGATAGAAAAGACATATTTCGGAAATGTGAAAAAGGAAAAAATTATACAAAACACTATGCAATTTATTATTTATATTTTTTGTTTACTTTAAATTTCAGTTATTTTACAAGGTGTCAAACTGATGTTTCATCCCCTCTTTCTCTCCCCCCTATCCCATTTTCTTTTTAAATAACTGCGGAATAATGTAAATTCGGTATCGATCGTAAGAATAAATTACTCGTATGGGCTCCTACATAACGGTATCCAAGTGTAGTCATTTTAGCCAGTGGCACGTCATAATTAATTCAGTACTGTAAAATTATTATCCACCCTACTTTTAAACAAAAATAACAGCCGATTTTCGCAATGTCGGCATCGATCGTAAGAATAATGTACGCGTATGGAATTACATAAACCGGTACTCATAAGCATTCATTTTAGCCTCTGTCATGTTATAATTAAATTCAGTACTGTGAAATTATTGTGCACGCGAGCGCCAGGAAACGGAACAGGTCTCTTTTCGTTATGCGGAGTCAGTTTAACATACGAAAAAAAACAAAAACACTAGAAAAACGAGACGTTTCATGTGTTAAACTGGCTCCAATTTCATTTCTCATTTTGTTATTGCTATTGCGGTTCAGAATAGACGTCATTACACTCTAGGAAAGTTCTCAATCTCCCTCAGCAAGGGTTGAAAGGAATACATGCTAATTCTTCCTGTAGCGCGTTGGTTGTATAGACGCCTGATCCATCCTCTCATTCGTCCATCCCTGCTAGTTTTACATTGGATGCCGAATTCCAGCAGACTGAGTGGTGTTGCCCCATTGGCGGCAGTGTCATTCTCTAACTAAATGATTTCATCAATTAGCTACATTCTATTATCACTTAAACAGCAGCCCCCTTCGTTAGTTCCAGCTTAGTGTAAATCATTATAAGGAACATTATGCCAGTATATGGAACTACAACACGAGTGTATAACAATTTTATAACTGAAACTTCACTCTTTCCAATGCCATAGCAGGCACTTGAGATGTTTATGGACGTCGTTCACTTAGCGACCAAGGGATGTATATTTCTGTTTTGTTTTTTGTTTTTTTCGCAATCATGCCGAAGGTTTGAGCATTGCGAGTTCACCGGATGTCTGAAAATGTTGTCAAAGCAATAGGGGCAGAAATAGATAACGGTTATTTTTAACTTTACTATCATAATAATAATAATAATAATAGCACCTTCAGTTATAACTGACTATGGGAATGCGCCTCTGAAGTGACAGCCCTCAGCTGCTTATTTTCCTGGTGCTTCTTTTGACGTTTTCTCCGCTCTTCTGCTTGTTGTGTGAGTTTCTTTTCGCCCAATCTGAAGTGGCACCGTAGATAGCATCGCCACTTGGTGCGATCGGTAGCTTCATCCTTCCAGGCTGCTGGATTTATGTCCAGTGATTTAACTGTAACTTTGATTACATGTTTTGCCCAGGAGCCTTGTGCTCTTTGGGTCACCTCTACACCTCGTTTTGTGGGGTAGAAGAGGTTCCGATTATGAGATGAGATTTAACTGTAAACGTGCAACATTTCAAAAGTTGCAATATCTGGATCCGAAAGAAAAACTCTGATTTACAACCTTTTTTATAATCTTCCCGTTCATTTGAAGTTTTCTGATGGAGTCTCCGGAAATCACACACAGTTCAGCCATGTTCCAGGATCTTTCTTGCAGGGACTCTGGAACGGACATTTTGAGTTGTTCACAGTTGGAGATTTTTGAGACCATTAATTTTGTATTTTTCTGCAACATTATCGGTGTGTTTGGTATAGGCGCCAATGTTATAAACATTATTGTATTTTTCAAGCAAGGCTTCAAAAGCACTGTAAACATAAGCTTTTTTGGGTTAGCCATCTCTGATCTCTGTTGTCTCATCACCCTCCTGTGGGTGTGTATGTGTCTCAACCCCTTTATTATTAAATCTGGAGTTCCTTGGGTCGCGGAAGAATTCATGTACCTTCCAGGAGCGTGGCCACACGTCGTTTGCGGGCGCATCACTAGCTATATCACCGTGATTATCACGGCGGAGAGGTGTATCTGCATAATAGCTCCATTGAAGGTGAAACAAATCATTACGCCGAAGACAACGACAGTTATTATCTGTCTTATCTATGTTATAAATATCCTAACACTTATCCCAGAGTACGCAACGTCCTACTTGGAATTTACATTTTTCCCAGAAAGAAATAAAACTCTTCTGTCTATGTCATTTACAAGTAACAGGGAAGAAGTCGTCGGACTGGTTTTCTTTCTGAGCTCAATCACTGGTATGGTGTCCTTTGTTGCCGTGATCGCTTTTACTGTTATTTTAGCAGTAAAACTCAAACAAACTTCAGACTGGCGTAAGAAAGCAACTTCTATCAAGGACCAACGCGGTTTTGTGTCCAGTCGTGACAAGAAAACAGTGAAGATGGTTACCCTCATTGCTAGCGTTTTGATCGTCTGCTACACTCCTGGCTCAGTTGTGGGCATGGCGACATTTGTAGAGCCAGAGTTAAATCTCCGAGGAAGCTATATTAACTTAGGCATGTCAATTTGGACGATTGCGTTTGTGTTTCAGACGGTAAACTCTAGCGTTAATATTTTTTTGTATTACCATATGAGTTCCAAATACAGGCAGACTTTTGATGAGTTCATGTGCAGAAATTTAAAAGCGAAAAAATAAATTTCAAATGTGGAACGAATGTGCCTTGTTTATGGAAATGTACAACCCACAATCAAAGCCAGCATGCATGTAGGAAATATAGAAAATGAAACAAGTGCCTTGAATATTGAAGCGTAAGTTGCTATTTAATACATAACAAAGAACACTATATACTCTAATTTGAACCCATATGTGGTTGAATAGAGTATTCTATGTGTAAGATAAACACCTGGTTTTTGTGTGCGTGCATAAGAACAGTCAACTAAACAATGTACATCGGTTATATTAGGGGCTTGCGTCAGGGTTAGCGAACCAGAGCTGACCAAGACCCTACTCCACCTCCAAGTGGTGGTCCTGGAAACAGGCTGCATCACTGCAGTCTCGCTGAGTGAGTAGGGATCAAAGAGGGAAGGCTAACCCGGTCCCAAAAATGCCGTGCTGAAGTCGGATGTGTCGGCCGAAAGGCGCAAATATCGCAGCTTCGCTGTAAACGGGTACAACGCAACCAACGTCCTTTTCAGGACAAACGAAGAAGAAGATCTGGCAATTTACATGGGATGAGAATCGGTTGGAATTACAGTTAAACTTTGATGAATAAAACAGTAAAGTGGCTAACTAGATCACTGGACGAACCATGGACAAACAAAATAATACTATAAAAAACATTTCTTTACATTGCCTTACCCCGTGGAGCATAGGGCGAAAATTAATTTATACCTATCCCCCCTCCCCCCATACCCGTTTTGAGCCAAAATGTTCACTTTAAAAAAAAAAATATTCTTTCCTTTTTTTATGTTTGTCTTTCCTTACGACAAAACTGACGGATAAGAATAATTGTACCAGTATGTAAACATTGAACTAAATGAAGGAATATTTAGAAATTTACGTATGCATTACCTATTTGCAAGATCTGTCGCAGTTTGTTCTTGTGAATAGAGAACCATTGTGGAAGAACAAATAAATATAGGAGCAATTCAGCTTCTAAACAAAGTCACTACCCTAAAGCAGGGGTCATCAACCAGTCGATCGAAGCTAATGTTAGATCATAGGGAATGATTTTGTAGATTTCCAGGTTATGACGAACAAGAAAGAGTTCTTAAGTTAGGGAAATGTCCTACCACCACTGTCCCGTATTAAAAGCGTGGTAGTCCCCTGGTTAAAGGTATTTTTTCTTAAATAGTATTACTATTTTTCAACAGTTGAATGGGACAAAAAAAAACAAACAAACAAACACACACACACACAAATAGTAATACGTCTTACAAGGAGAAAGGACAAGAAAAACCTACGTTGCGGCAAAAAGGCCTTCGTCAGGGACAGACAAACAAGAGACAGGAGGGAAAGAAAATAAGAATTAAATAGAGAACATGAAACTTTAAAAATAAGAGAAAAAAAAACCTCCATAAGGTCCAGTCACACGGTGAAGCAAGATGGCTGCCACTAAACCGGAAAACGGAAGTCAATAGTACATTAAAAACAAAAAATAAGAAATAATGAAAACAAGGACGGGAAAAGAGTGGGGAAAAAACCAATAATAAATAAATAAATAAAAAAATAAAAATATAAAAATATAAAAATAATAATAATAATATATTAAAATTAAAATATGTAAAGTGAGGGAAAAGCGATTTAAAAATAAATAAATAAATAAATAAAATAAAATACAAATTTTAATAAATAAATAAATAAATAAAAATAAATAAATAAATAAAAAATATATAAAAAAAATAAAATAAATAAATAAATAAATAAATAAAAAATAAATAAATGAAAAAATAAATATTTAAAAAAAAAAAATGGGTAATCGCATCAAAATAGACGGGCACACGACTGGGCGACCGATTCTGCAGACACCTCTACGACATCTCTCAGTTTAAATCCACACCTGTGGCCATCCACTTCAATGGCCCTGACCACCACGGTGCCACTGACATCCAGGTGACAGCCATCAGGTCCTGTTCCTCGGATGCCAACAGTCGGTTTCGCCAGGAACAACGCCTCATCCATCTTATGGGTTGCCTTAAACCACACGGTTTGAATACCCAACATTCTTTTGTCTGAGATGCCTTTCTCTATCTAGTCCCTAATGTATTATGACTGTCTACTTTGATGCGATCACCCATTTTTTTTTTTTAATTTTAATTTTTTAATTTTTTTAAATTTATTTATTTTTTATTTTTTAATTTTTATTTTTTATTTATTTATTTATTTGTATATATTATTTATTTATTTATTTATTTTTATTTATTTATTTATTTAAAATTTTTTTTTTTAATTTATTTATTTTTTAAAAAATCGCTTTTCCCTCACTTTATATATTTTAATTTTAATATATTATTATTATTATTATTTTTTTTAAATTTATTTATTTATTATTGTTTTTCCCCCACTCTTTTCCGGTCCTTGTTTTCAATATTTCTTATTTTTTGTTTTTAATGTACTATTGACTTCCGCTTTCCGGTTTAGTGGCAGCCATCTTGCTTCACCGTGTGACTGGACATAAGGGAGGTTTTTGTCTCTTATTTTTATAGTTTCATGTTCTCTACTTAGTTCTCATTTTCTTTCCCTCCTGTCTCTTGTTTGTCTGTCCCTGACGAAGGCCTTGTGGCCGCAACGTAGGTTTTTCTTGTCCTTTGTCCTTGTAAGACGTATTACTATTTGTGTGTGTGTGTGTGTTTTTTTTTATTCCCCTTTTTTCCCATTCAACTGTTTTACCCCAGTGTTACGGCAGTTCTCATATACTTATATCATACCCCATAACTGACTGCATTGTCTACCCCTGTTTGCTCACTTTTCACTTTTATCTCCTCTCTTACTTTCGATCTGTTCACCTACTTTCATTGTTTATTATTTTTTATTTATTCTTTGTATCTATAAATTTTATTATTTTTATATTTAATTCTATTTTTTTATTTTTGTGTGTGGTCTCACTCGATTTGCCACTATGCCTTCACTGAAACACTTCATTAATTCACTTCGGTCTTCTATAACCACCTCCTTCAGCCTCTTACCACCTGATATATCTCGCACTGCAATTGATTTTGCATTTGCTACATTCAAGAAAACCAGATTTACTTGCCATCTCTACTTTATCCGCACCTGCCTCCGCCTTAAAGTTCTCCCTCATGGCTTCACTTCTCACTTCAACCCCTCGGCTGGCCAACTTCACCCTCGCGAACATCGCCTTTTACAGTGCATCGAGACCACATGTGGGTTCCAGCGTATGCGGACTGTCGCAGCTATCCATTCCCGCCTCCTGGCAGATATCAGTTCTCAGCAGTCTCAGCTTCTACTCCGCTTACGTAGTCTCACCTCCAGCTATTTTCCTGCCTTCTCCATTATCCGCATCATTATCCATTCCCTCAACCGACAACTGTATGATTTTTTATCCGCCAAGAAAAAGGACAAACTTTCCTGCCTCTGTCCTACCCCTGATACTGTCCCTGCCTCCTCTACTCCATCTCGTTCCCAGGTTGTTTGTATTCCCTCTGATCTTGCCCTCTCTGAGGGTGAGCTTTCGGTCCTCAGCAAGGGTTTGCACTTTGTCCCTCTCCAACCATCCTCTGATCAGTACAATCTCCTCCAAGATGTCCATCGGTTTCATCGCCGTCTGCGACTTCAGTTCCATTTCCGCAACAATGAGAGTCCTCAGAGATCGCAGGCTGAATCAGATGATGCCTTTGCACGCTTCGCTCCTTCCAAGAATAAGAATTTTACACCCTCTCCTGGGGCTTCCTACGCTCTTGATTTATATATTCAGAAAATCCTCCATGACATTCAGCAACTCCAACCTCAAAGCCTGCGTTATTCCAACTTTTCTTCTGATGAATCTCATGCCCTCTCGAAGCTCCGCCGCAGAGATGACATTGTTATCAAACCGGCAGACAAAGGAGGTGCCATTGTGGTATGGCGCAAGGACCTTTACCTTCAAGAAGGTAATAAGCAGCTCACCAACAGCTCCTTCTACCAGCGCCGTGACAATGATGCGACAGTCCTCAACAATCGTCTGGTCCATGACACCATCAAAAGTCTTATCGCTCACAAGTCCTTACTTTCTAGCGCTTCTCATCTCCGTATTGACAATAGTTGTCTGGGTAAGCCTGTGTTTTATATGCTTCCCAAAATTCACAAACCCTCTAACCCTGGGAGACCCATTGTCTCTACTTGTGCCTGCCCTACCGAACATATATCAAACTTCCTCGACGGCATCTTCCAGCCTATTGTAGAGCAGCTTCCTTCCTTCTTAAAGGACACAAACCATGCTCTTACTACTTTTTCCTCTACCCAGCTTTCTCCAGACCGTACCTACCGTTTATTTCTGTTAGATGTTTGCTCGCTTTATACTTCCATTCCTCACTCTGATGGTCTCCGAACTCTCCGGTTTTTACTGGACCAGCGCACGCACCCCTCTATCACTACAGAGACTCTCCTGCGCCTTGCAGAACTTGTCCTTTGACTCAATTCCCTTGAGTTCAATGGACAGTTCTTTGACCAAATTAGTGGAGTTGCCATGGGCACCAAGATGGGTCCCAGTTATGCCTGCCTCTTCATGGGCTACCTGGAGTATCAGGTGTGGCAGCAGTATCCTGGACCTTTTCCATTGATGTATCTTAGATACATAGATGATGGCATAGGTCTCACTGATATGCCAGAGGTTGACCTATCTAGGTTCATTAACTTCATTAATAACTTCCACCCTGCGATCCAATTCACCTCTCACATCTCCACTGTCTCTGTTAATTTCCTTGACATCGTTGTCACCATCACTCCTCCTCACCTCACCACTTCGGTGTATTACAAACTGTCGTGGAATATTCTAATCCACATATATAAATTATTAGGTAAATATGAAGCCTAACAAATAAAATTAATAAAGAAAAGAGCAATGGTAAAATAACAGTGCTGTCACAAAGAAGGTACTCGAAATCCCCCTTGTTTTCTGCTTCGTCTGCAAATTGTAACGCTTTCACGTTGATAGTAAAAGCTTACTGTATTATACCCGCTTTCTTCAATGAAACGTGTGCTGTATTTCTTGGAAAAACATTGAGAGGCAGACTGCGTAATGACCTAAATTAATCCTAACATTAATTATACTGCGTTACCAAAACGAACGAACAGATGGACTCAAATAGAAAGAGAGAGGGGCGAATAAAATCAGGAACGCATGCAAAATTAAACACGCGTCTCGCTATTAATGCCACCCCCAACAAGCGTAACGCGATACACAATTACTACTATCACGCGTGTTAGGCTACATGCACTAACTTTTTCGGACGAACAGTGATAAAATACACTACCCTTCCCAGAGTTAGGTTTTAAAATCATAAAAAAACGCTTATTAGGAAAGATAACAATAGATGGGTTTACGTTTGAAAACATTACAGTACCCAGACAGCACATCTTCGAAACAGGAGGTAGAAGAAATTGCATATTTTGAACGCAGCCACGTAGCTCTTTTAAATTTGGATATTTGGGTTCCTTAGGGCTTGCTGACAAAGAATATGTAAAACGTTACGCAAATAGTCCAGGAATTAATAAATTATAACCAAAATAAAATAGTGGGGATGCCTGACAACATGGAATCATTTCTGCTCATAAAATTTTTTTATAACGTGTTTGAAAAAACCTTACGTTACAGAAATAGCCTACCATGTAAACTCCAAATTGATTGGAGCGCAACAAATGAAAGACTAACCACGATTGGTCGGGCTATAAATACTATCTTGGTTGTTAGGGAGACGTAGGAAGGTAACATTTTTTCAACACTTGTCGAAACGTGGCTCGATTGGCCAGACTCGCTGATATAATCACTTGGGAGCGTTAGTTCGAAACCACTTGTTTAAATAAGCTTGATAAAGCAACAGTGCGTTGAAGCCAGCTCATATTTTTGCTAAATAAAAGCCTGGAACATAAGCAGATGGGAATTTGTGCCAGTAAATGTGCCAGAATTCATTGCTAATCAACGTATCTGTGTTTATTCTATGAATTGTGGTAAGCTTGAACCATTCAGTATCTTTTAATGAAAATTGAATGTGAATTGTTAATTTATGCCTGTATATATATGTGTAGTTCAGTGGCAAACAGGAGATAAAGCCTATAATGCTCCAGCCTGAACAGAGGGTGTCGGAGGAAAGTAAAACGGCATGGAATGGCCAAATAGTACACTGACACCTGGATGATTGACTAGAAAGAAATAATGCTGGAATGGCAGAGGCGTGGTAACCATTAAGGAGGTTAATACTGGAATAAAGTATTTCACATGAAGCTGATAGTTGGCCTAACGCTCTGAACTCAATGTTTGTGATGTGTTGTGATCAGTGTAAAAAGAGAGTATAAGTTAGTTATGAAGTAGAAGGTACATCCTTCTTGATTTCAGGGACCGTGGTCTTGATGGTACTGAGCAGCACCTGGTCAGAGCTTTGCTGAATCCAGAGTCGGACAGCATACTCCTTGGTCTTTTTAGCTATCAGTGAGGTGTCTCCAGAGCCCAGGGGAGAATTCGAGCAGAGGAGTCCTTTCCTGCCGCCATCACGCAAGATAAGCTGATTTGGCCAGCTGAGCTCAACATTATGTCCCCTCATCTTGAAATGACTTTGTAAAAATAACATTCAGAGGGGAATTTAATTGTCTTAATATCAGGAACTGAGAACATCTCCAATACTAGTCCCAAAAGACAAACTATTGAAGTCATGATGACAAATACCAACAGAGCTTGAACAAAACAAAACCAGTATTACCTCATATTACTACTACACAACTGACACACATAGGATATTTTTAATAATATATGTCACTACAATATTCATATTGATAAAGTCTGTACATATACTTGTAATTAAAATTGATTGTGATTCCTGGTTCCTTTGTATTTGAATCAGGACACATATTCATGCATAACAGTAATGAATACATATTGGTATTTGAAAAGTTATCAGTGACTCCTTTAAGATATCCTTTAGAGTGTTATATGTATGTGAGTGTCACAGTGTTGTCAAGTGTGGTGGAATAAATTAAATTGTTTATCTGTCTGTTGTTGTTATGACTTACACTTCATCATACACATACCCTAGACATACAACGTAGTCATCACACTATTCCAGAATAATTCTGACTGAGATATATATATATATATGTGGCAGCAAGTAAGGTTATCTATAATACACTACTCTCATTAGATATAGATACCTTCACAGCTGATCTCAGTCAGTACACTAAGTCCCCCTATAAATATTTATAACATCCCACTTCACCACATATATTGGGGGCTCGTCCGGGATTTTGAATCTTTCCCTATTAAAAATATTGGGGGTAATTCACTTCAGGGAATATAAGAATTAAAAGGTATCCTTGGGTGGAATTAAATAAGGTTGAGCTCACGGTGCCTGTGTTGTCCATTAGATATATTTAGAGATTAAATTGTTGGTTAGACATTGTAGAAATTTACCTGATAGACAATGGCGGACCTGGCCAAGTTTCGATCTGCTGCTGTTCAGACTGCAAAAGAGTTAGGATTAGATGGGCAAGTTATGGGTGCCTATGTCACTACGGAATGTGACAAATTTATTGAACGCGAAGAAAGAAGATTAGAAAAAGAGGCCGAAAGAAAGTTCGAGGCTGAGACTAAGAGGTTGCAAGCTGAGGCTGAGACTAAGAGGTTGCAGATTGAGGCTGACAAAGAGGCTAAGAAATTGGAAGCAGAAAGAGAAGACAAAAGATTGGCTGCAGAAAGGGAAGCAGAAGAAAGAAGATTAGCTGCAGAAAGGGAAGCAGAAAAGGAGGAGAAAAGATTACAAAGGGAACATGAATTACGACTAAGGGAGTTTGAGTTTCAGGGCCATGCTCCTGAAAATGGTGCCAGTCCCTTTGCCTCTGATGCCACTGCTAGCCAAGGAGCCTCAACCTCAGCTATGAATTTTCATTTAGATCATTTTGTTGAGAAAGACGATGATATAGAGAGCTACCTAAATAGGTATGAACTATTAGCTACCACGTATGGGTTAGAGAGAGAAAGGTGGAGCTTAAAGTTATCTCAGGGACTTCGTGGGGCAGCTTATGAAGTTTTTGCAAAAATGAGCAGAGGTGATCAGGAAAATTATGACATGCTAAAGCAGGCTCTTTTGTTAAGGTATGAAAAGAATGCAGAATTTTATAGGAAAAAATTTAGGAATGCTAAACTACTGTCAGGTGAAACCTATCACCAGTTCTCTGCACGAATAGAGACATACTTGGAGAAATGGACTTCTCTGGGGAAAACCCAAGATCTTAAGGAAATGGTCCTTATTGAGCAATTAAGAGAGTCCATGGCTCCAGACCTGAGAAAGTTTCTCATGGAACAAGGTGCAGAGAGGCTGGGTGAGTTGCTAAATGTTGCTGAAAGGTATCAAGCAGCTCAAGCAGAGGTAACAGGTAATAAAAAGAAACAGGTGGACAACTTTAGGGCACCACAGAACTTTAATAAATTTGATCCTAGGGATCAAAATAAAGGTAAGCACCAATTTGATAGGCCACGGTATGAAAATAAAAATAAATTCCCACAATTCGATGAAAGGAAATATGATGAAAGAAAATCTTTCAACCAAGGAAAAAGGTGGTGTAAAAATTGTCAAATGGACAATCATGACACTGACCGTTGCAGAAGGAAACCTGTGTATATGGCAACCCTTCAGGTCAGGTCGACCTCAAGACAGGAGGAGGATATTATGTTGGATACCACTCCAGAAGAGATGAGGAAGGCACAGGCTGGGGATAAAACACTCAAGCCTTGTTTCAGAAAATTGTCAACTTGTCATACAACTCCAGGCAAGGGAGATTTTTACATGAAAAACAAGTTGATGTATAGGAAGGCTGGAACTAGATCCCATGGTCACGGACAGCTGGTTCTTCCAAAAAGATATAGGACAGACTTAATAAGGAGCCTACATGTGAAACCAGATGGGGACCATGAGAAAATAGGTACCATCATTCAAAAGGTGGCTCACAATTATTATTGGCCCAAAGCAAGATGGGACATTGAGAATTTTGTAGAAAGGTGTAGCATAGCACATGAGGGAACACCCACAAGTGGGAACATGGATCAGGACCTGGACACGCCACGGGGCAAAATTAGGCCTGATAATAAAAAGAAAAATAGATTTGATAAAGTGGACCAAATGGAATGGGAAGCCCCTTTTCACGGACAAGCTTCACTTAACTGTTTTACAATGGCCACTATGCGGAGAGTGCAAAAAGATGTCTTACCCCAGGATAAGCCGACAATCCCTCAATCGGACTTAAACAAACTGGAGGAAGAGGATGTAGGGAGGAAATCTCTCATCAAGAATTTTAAGAGGGGAGAAAGCCCCAAGAGAAAAATTGGTAGCGGTCGTTTTGTGAATGATAATTCTGGGAGGAAAAATCATCACTATAAAGCTTCGAGTGGAAGAGACCATACCGGTGCATGGACAAATAGGTCCACACAATTAAAGGTCCATATGTAGCTTTGTTAAGAACGTGGACTGATGAAAAGGCAGAGGAAAACATTACATCTTCATACCAATATGTGAATGAGCTGACCACTCGGTTAAAAAACTGGCTGGAAACTTGCCAATGAAAATTTGAAACAAGCCAGGAAGAAACATGCTGCCTATTATAACAGGAAGGCGAAAGACAGAGATTTGGCTGTGGGAGAGAAGGTACTGCTTCTTTTGCCTGGGAGTCAGAATAAGTTACAAATTGGATGGCAGGGTCCATATACAGTTCTAGAGAAGGTGTCTAGAACAAATTATAAGATAGATAAGACGGGGAAAGAAAAAATCTATCATGTGAATCTCCTGAAGAAATATTTGGAAAGAGAACATCAGGAAGAGACACACTTGTTGACCTTGTCCATCGCCATGGAGATGAAAAAGGAACCACTTTCATCATTTGAATATCCATTACACCCTGTGAGACAGCAGCACAGGTGAAAATCAGTACACATTTAACGAAAACTCAGAAAGAGAGAGTGCAACAGGTTCTAAATAATCATGCAGAGGTGTTAACAGACCGACCAGGGCATACAAACCTATTGGAATATGATATGAAACTAATAGACTCCACACCTGTCTGTATGAAACCATATTCGATTCCGTTTGCTAAGGAAAAAGCTTTGAAGGAAGAGATAGACTATCTATTGAAGGAAGGAATTATTTCACACAGTGAATCTTCGTATAGTTCCGGTGTTGTACTCTTAAGGAAGCCCTCTGGAGAACATAGACTCTGTATAGATTACAGGAGACTGAATGCTATTACAGAAGGACAGGTGGATCCATTGCCGGATACAAATCAGCTGTTTGCCAGGCTAAATAAAGCTAAATATTTCTCAAAAGTGGATCTGAGTAAAGGATACTATCAGATTCCAGTAAAGCCTGAGGTTAGACCATACCTAGCTTTTAGTACCTCAGAAGGACACTATGAGTTTAATAGATTGCCATTTGGATTGAAGAATGCGCCTAGTGTCTTCTCTAGAATGATGAGAAAATTATTGGATCCTCTGAATAATCCCTGTATAACAAATTTTATGGATGATATCCTTATAGCAACAGAAACATTTGAGGAACACATTGACTCTCTGAACATGCTGTTTGATCGACTTAGGGAGGCAAATTTAACAGCCCGACCAACCAAATGTTGCGTTGGATGTAAAGAATTGGAATTTTTGGGACACACAGTTTATCAGGGAAACATGACCCCTGACCCAAAGAATTTAGAGAAACTACAGAAAGCCCCGAGACCACAAACCAAGAAGGACGTGAGATCCTTTGTCTCATTATGTGGTTTCTACCAGAAGTATATCAAAAACTTTAATTCCATATGTGCACCGTTAACTGAATTGACACGTAAAGGACATCCAGATCGCATTACATGGACACCACAATGTGAAATGACTTACCAAGAATTGAAGGAAAAGCTCACAAGTAAACCCATTTTGAAATTACCTGACTTAAGTCAAGAATTCATAGTAAGGACGGATGCAAGTAATATTGGGTTAGGTGCAACTCTACTACAGAAATCAGATGCATTGGATGGGGAATTAAGCCCAGTGGCATATGCTAGCAGAAAGTTGAATAAAGCTGAAATCAACTACTCAACTAGCGAAAAAGAATGTCTTGCAGTAATATGGGCGATAAAGAAATTCAATATTTATCTATATGGGAAGGCATTTAAGTTGCAAACAGACCACAAACCTTTATCGTTTCTAGCACAGGCTAGGCATGAGAACTCCAGGTTACTCCGATGGTCTTTACTTTTGGCTCCATATAATTTTAGCATTGAGTATATATCTGGAAAAACCAATTTGGGAGCGGATTTTTTAAGCCGCCATCCGTGTGATGAGAATCACCGTAAACCCCAGAAATAATAATAAATTTCTCTATGTGTATATAGAATAAAGGACTGACATATAATGTCTGTTTTAAGAGGGGAGGTGTCGTGGAATATTCTAATCCACATATATAAATTATTAGGTAAATATGAAGCCTAACAAATAAAATTAATAAAGAAAAGAGCAATGGTAAAATAACAGTGCTGTCACAAAGAAGGTACTCGAAATCCCCCTTGTTTTCTGCTTCGTCTGCAAATTGTAACGCTTTCACGTTGATAGTAAAAGCTTACTGTATTATACCCGCTTTCTTCAATGAAACGTGTGCTGTATTTCTTGGAAAAAAACATTGAGAGGCAGACTGCGTAATGACCTAAATTAATCCTAACATTAATTATACTGCGTTACCAAAACGAACGAACAGATGGACTCAAATAGAAAGAGAGAGGGGCGAATAAAATCAGGAACGCATGCAAAATTAAACACGCGTCTCGCTATTAATGCCACCCCCAACAAGCGTAACGCGATACACAATTACTACTATCACGCGTGTTAGGCTACATGCACTAACTTTTTCGGACGAACAGTGATAAAATACACTACCCTTCCCAGAGTTAGGTTTTAAAATCATAAAAAACGCTTATTAGGAAAGATAACAATAGATGGGTTTACGTTTGAAAACATTACAGTACCCAGACAGCACATCTTCGAAACAGGAGGTAGAAGAAATTGCATATTTTGAACGCAGCCACGTAGCTCTTTTAAATTTGGATATTTGGGTTCCTTAGGGCTTGCTGACAAAGAATATGTAAAACGTTACGCAAATAGTCCAGGAATTAATAAATTATAACCAAAATAAAATAGTGGGGATGCCTGACAACATGGAATCATTTCTGCTCATAAAATTTTTTTATAACGTGTTTGAAAAAACCTTACGTTACAGAAATAGCCTACCATGTAAACTCCAAATTGATTGGAGCGCAACAAATGAAAGACTAACCACGATTGGTCGGGCTATAAATACTATCTTGGTTGTTAGGGAGACGTAGGAAGGTAACATTTTTTCAAACACTTGTCGAAACGTGGCTCGATTGGCCAGACTCGCTGATATAATCACTTAGGAGCGTTAGTTCGAAACCACTTGTTTAAATAAGCTTGATAAAGCAACAGTGCGTTGAAGCCAGCTCATATTTTTGCTAAATAAAAGCCTGGAACATAAGCAGATGGGAATTTGTGCCAGTAAATGTGCCAGAATTCATTGCTAATCAACGTATCTGTGTTTATTCTATGAATTGTGGTAAGCTTGAACCATTCAGTATCTTTTAATGAAAATTGAATGTGAATTGTTAATTTATGCCTGTATATATATGTGTAGTTCAGTGGCAAACAGGAGATAAAGCCTATAATGCTCCAGCCTGAACAGAGGGTGTCGGAGGAAAGTAAAACGGCATGGAATGGCCAAATAGTACACTGACACCTGGATGATTGACTAGAAAGAAATAATGCTGGAATGGCAGAGGCGTGGTAACCATTAAGGAGGTTAATACTGGAATAAAGTATTTCACATGAAGCTGATAGTTGGCCTAACGCTCTGAACTCAATGTTTGTGATGTGTTGTGATCAGTGTAAAAAGAGAGTATAAGTTAGTTATGAAGTAGAAGGTACATCCTTCTTGATTTCAGGGACCGTGGTCTTGATGGTACTGAGCAGCACCTGGTCAGAGCTTTGCTGAATCCAGAGTCGGACAGCATACTCCTTGGTCTTTTTAGCTATCAGTGAGGTGTCTCCAGAGCCCAGGGGAGAATTCGAGCAGAGGAGTCCTTTCCTGCCGCCATCACGCAAGATAAGCTGATTTGGCCAGCTGAGCTCAACATTATGTCCCCTCATCTTGAAATGACTTTGTAAAAATAACATTCAGAGGGGAATTTAATTGTCTTAATATCAGGAACTGAGAACATCTCCAATACTAGTCCCTAAAGACAAACTATTGAAGTCATGATGACAAATACCAACAGAGCTTGAACAAAACAAAACCAGTATTACCTCATATTACTACTACACAACTGACACACATAGGATATTTTTAATAATATATGTCACTACAATATTCATATTGATAAAGTCTGTACATATACTTGTAATTAAAATTGATTGTGATTCCTGGTTCCTTTGTATTTGAATCAGGACACATATACCTTTATGACAGCACTGAATACATATTGTTATTTGAAAAGTTATCAGTGACTCCTTTAAGATATTCTCATAGAGTGTTATATGTATGTGAGTGTCACAGTGTTGTCAAGTGTGGTGGAATAAATTAAATTGTTTATCTGTCTGTTGTTGTTATGACTTACACTTCATCATACACATACCCTAGACATATAACGTAGTCATCACACTATTCCAGAATAATTCTGACTGAGATATATATATATGTGGCAGCAAGTAAGGTTATCTATAATACACTACTCTCATTAGATATAGATACCTTCACAGCTGATCTCAGTCAGTACACTAAGTCCCCCTATAAATATTTATAACATCCCACTTCACCACACAAACCCACCGATGCACACAGTTACCTCCTTTATACTTCCTCTCATCCTCCGGCTTGTCGTGACTCCTTGCCTTTCTCACAACTTCTCCGTCTCCGTCGGTTATGCCAAGATGATGACAACTTTCTATGCCGAGCACAAGAAATATTGGACTTCTTTCGTAACAGACAGTATCCAGAGGATATTCTTACCTCTGCCTTAGAGCGTGTTCTCCCTATCTCACGTCTAGAGGCCCTCAAACCCCGCCACAAAACACCTCCTCTGATAGAGTCAAGTTAATAATGACCTATCACCCTCACAACACTGCTGTCAAATGGATCCTGTATCGTCACCTATTTCTCCTCCAAGCTGACCCAGCGGCGCTGGAAGTGTTTAGTGAGCCACCCTTGCTGGCATATAGACGGGATAAAAATTTGAGGGATCTCCTAGTCCACAGCCGTTTGAAAACTGTCAACGATGGCCACTTTGGGACCAAGCCATGTAACCGAACTCGATGTAAGACATGTCAGTATGTAATCGAAACACGTTTAGTCTCGTTCCCTAACGCCAAGTTCACCATCACCCATGGCTTCACATGTGAGTCACGCAACGTCATTTATGCTATTATATGCAAACGTTGCACCATTACTTACATCGGCCAAACGGGCACACGACTGGGCGACCGATTCTGCAGACACCTCCACGACATCTCTCAGTTTAAATCCACACCTGTGGCCATCCACTTCAATGGCCCTGACCACCACGGTGCCACTGACATCCAGGTGACAGCCATCAGGTCCTTTTCCTCGGATGCCAACAGTCGGTTTCGCCAGGAACAACGCCTCATCCATCTTATCTTCTTCTTCTTCTTTGATCCATAACCGCCAACCGTCAAAGCAGTCAGCGGCCATCACGCCTGGTGGCGTCTTGTAGGGCAGCAACAAATTGATTCCACTTTGCTCGGTCGGCGGCCATCCTTCGTACAGTGCCCCAACTGTGGTTCATTCTTTGCATCTCAGCTTCCACAGTTCTCCGCCAAGTTGTTTTTTGGTCGGCCTCTCTTTCGCTTTCCCTCGGGGGTCCATAGCATAGCTGTTCTTGCGATGGTATCAGGGTCCCTTCTGAGGACATGGCCAACCCAACTCCAGCGTCTGCCAGCTATGATGGTGTGCATGTCCTCCTGGTTACTCCGAATAAGTAGTTCTTGGTTGCTGATGGTGTTTGGCCAAAAGATTCGGAGAATTTTCCTTAGGCAGATTGTGTGGAAGGAGGACAGTTTCGACATTTCCTTCTCTGTTACTCTCCAACATTCCGCACCATAGAGAAGCACAGAAAGTACGCAGCTCTCATACAGTCTTAAATTTGGTGTTTGTGCTTTACTGGGAAGACTTCCAAATGTTGTTGAGAATAGCAAAGGCTGTTCTCGCTTTATTCATTCTGTTGTTAATGTCCTTGCTTGTTCCGCCGTCAGGTGTTACTATGCTTCCTAGGTAAGTAAATGTGTCTGTCTGTTCTAACTTCTGGTTCCTTACTGTTATTGGCTCAGGATTGCCCACATTTAGTGTCATGACCTCTGTCTTCTTCAGATTGATGTTCAGGCCAACCTGCTGGCCATACTTATTCAGTCTATCAGTTTTGTCTTGAATGTGTTGGTGTGAATGCGCGAGCAGTGCAATGTCATCTGCATATTCCAAATCTTCCAGTGTAGAAAACGTTGTCCATCTAATTCCCCTTGGACTGCCCTCTGTTGTCTGGCGCATCACCCAATCTATGACTGTCAAAAATAATGTTGTTGATAAGGGGCATCCCTGTCGTACTCCTGTTTTCACTTCGAAAGTTACATTACTCGATCCAACACTGCACGTAAAGTTAGAATAGAGGCTTTTTATAATGGAAACAATGCGGCTGGGAATTCCATAAGCCCTCAGAATTTTCCATAGGCTGTCCCTGTGTATGCTGTCGAAAGCCTTTTCAAAATCAACAAAGTTAATGTACAGCTGTCTCTGCCATTCTGAGCACTGTTCTATAATGTTCCTGAGGGCAAATATATGATCTGCACATGTTCTGTTCTTTCTGAAGCCCGCTTGTTCTTTCCTCAGTTTATGGTCAACTGCTTTTGAAATTCTCTGGATGATTATCCTGCCTAGTATTTTGCTGGGAACTGAGAGGAGGGTAATTCCTCTCCAGTTGTTGCAGTCTGCAAGGTCGCCCTTCTTGGGCAATTTGACAATTGTTCCTTTACTCCACTCTGTTGGTGTTGTCTCAGTTTCCCAGACTTGTGCAAATAGTGGTTCTAATAGTTCTGCTGCTAGTTCAGGGTCTGTCTTGAATAGCTCAGCATTCAGATTGTCGTGACCAGGCGCTTTTCCATTTTTTAGCCCTTTGATAGCTGTGATAATTTCTTCTTTTCGTGGAATGTCTGTATTTACGTCTAAGTCACTTTCAGCCTCAGGAACATTCAGCTGAGTCTCTGGTGGTTCCTTATTCAGTGTTTCTCTGAAGTGCTCTGCCCACCTTGTTTCCTGCCCCTGTGCTGTGGTGATGAGATTTCCTTGCTTGTCTCTTACTAACGTTATGTTGTTTGCACCTCGTTTTCCACTGATAGCTTTAGTTATTTTATAAACTGTGCTTTGTTCATTTCTCAGTGCTGCCTCTTCTGCCTGTCTTGCAAGGTCATCCAGAAATGTCCTTTTGTTAGCACGGGTTTGACGTTTTACTTCCTTGTCCAGCTGACTGTACTGTTCACTATATATTGCCTTTAACCTGGGAGACTTAGCTTCTGTTTTCTTCCTTTTCATTTCCTTTCTCTTCGCTATGGTGTTTAGCGTTTCTGTGTTATCCAGTCTTGGCTCTTTCTTTCCTGGAATCCCAAGCATGACTTGCTGCTTTCTTTATATATTGTTGAGATGGTGTTGAATTTCTGGTCCACATCGTCGGTCTCTGTTCTTTCCTGGCTTTTGGTAATCAGATATCGTCTCTTTACGTCGACCACAAACGCTTTTCTGGTGAGGGGTCCTTAAGTTTCGTGATGTTGTATCTTTTCTGTTTGACTGCAACTGGTCCAGCAGCTCTGAGTTTCACCTTCAGTCTTGCTACTACTAGGTGATGATCACTTCCCACATCTGCGCCTCTTCTTACTTTCACGTCTTGTAGTGCATGTCTCCATCTGCCATTGATCATTATGTGATCTATCTGGTTTTTGTCTCGTCCGTTTGGTGATTCCCATGTTAACTTGTGCACTTCTTTGTGTTGAAAAAGTGTTCCTCCGATGACCAGGTTGTTAATACTGCAGAAGCTTATTAATTTGTCCCCATTCTCATTTACTGTTCCACTGCCGCATTTCCCCATTACTCTTTCGTTATAATTATTGTGTGTTCCAACTTTCGCATTTAGGTCTCCCATTACTATAATAAGATCGTACCTGGGTACAGTTTCCATTTCCTTTTGTACCTGTTGATAGAACTCGTCCTTAATCTCTTCGTCGCTGTCATTTGTTGGTGCATAACATTGTATAATTGTGGTGTTGGTGAATCTCCCTCTCAGTCTTGCTCTTATTAGTCTGTTGTTAATGGGTTTCCATTCCAGTAGAGATCTTTCCATTCCTTTCTTAAGGATAATGGCTACACCTTCGTTGTGCTGACCGTCCTCTCTACCAGAATAAAGTACTGTTTCCCCTGTAGCTGTTTTTATTCTCCCCATCCCTGTCCATCTGCTCTCGCTTATTCCCAGGATATGTAGTTTGTAGTTCCCCATCTCTGCTGTAATCTGTCTCAGCTTTCCTGCCTCGTTCATAGTTCTGACATTCCAAAAACCAATTCTGGTTTCGTGTTTTGCGGTCTGGGCATCCGTTTTCATGCCAGTGGCTTCCTTTCGGCTTTCACCACTGTCAGTCATACGAGCCTGAGACTCCGGATGTCCGTCCCGCATCAAAGTATTTCCATTTATTGCTGTTTCCGTAACGTGTGTGATTTTTTACACAGACAGGGGTGTCGGCCCTGTGCTAAAACCCCCAACCTGGAGGACCAGGGTACCAGCTTTTGTCTGACCCCTACCCACGCAGACCAGTCCAGCATGGTTGAACCTACCAGGAGTAAAACTCCCACTGGCATAGCTCTGGGGATTGTCAGGGTACACAAGCTGCCATACCGCTACAAGGTATAGGTACCATTGATGGCAGATGGACATGGATCCAGCAACATGGGAGGATGAAGCTGCCGATCGCACGAAGTGGCGATGCTATTTACGGCGCCACCTCAGATTGGGCGAAGAGAGGCTCACACAAGAAGCAGAGGTGAGGAGAAAACGTCGAAAGGAGCACCAGGAAAATAAGCAGCTGAGGGCTGTCACCTCAGGGGCGCATTCCCATAGTCAGTTATGACTGAAGGGGCTATTATTATTATTATTATTATGGCAGATCCATCTTATGGGTTGCCTTAAACCACACGGTTTGAATACCCAACATTCTTTTGTCTGAGATGCCTTTCTCTATCTAGTCCCTAATGTATTATGACTGTCTACTTTGATGCGATCACCCATTTTTTTTTTTAATTTTAATTTTTTAATTTTTATTTATTTATTTATTTTTTATTTTTATTTTTTATTTATTTATTTTTTTGTATATATTTTTTATTTATTTATTTATTTATATTTATTTATTTATTTAAAAAAGTATTTTTTTATTTTTTAAAAATCGCTTTTCCCTCACTTTATATATTTTAATTTTAATATATTATTATTATTATTTTTTTTTTAAATTTATTTATTTATTATTGTTTTTTTTCCCCACTCTTTTCCGGTCCTTGTTTTCAATATTTCTTATTTTTTGTTTTTAATGTACTATTGACTTCCGCTTTCCGGTTTAGTGGCAGCCATCTTGCTTCACCGTGTGACTGGACATAAGGGAGGTTTTTTTCTCTTATTTTTATAGTTTCATGTTCTCTACTTAGTTCTCATTTTCTTTCCCTCCTGTCTCTTGTTTGTCTGTCCCTGACGAAGGCCTTGTGGCCGCAACGTAGGTTTTTCTTGTCCTTTGTCCTTGTAAGACGTATTACTATTTGTGTGTGTGTGTGTTTTTTTTTTCCCCTTTTTCCCATTCAACTGTTTTACCCCCGTCTTCCGGCAGTTCTCCTCATATACTTATACTATTTTTCAAAACAACTGTGGGAGTTCGTCGGAGATGTATCCTGTCACCAGTGCTCTTTAATATATATCTAGAACATATTATGCAGGAGGCTCTCTACGATTATAAAACAACCATATCGATTGGAGGCCGACCTCTATGCAATCTACGTTTTGCTGATGATATCGATCTTATAGCTGGAACAGAATCAGAACTTCAAGACCTTACCTCTAGACTGGAGAAAGTAACAAGAACGCACGGGGTGGAAATTAATGTAGAAAAAAGCAAGATATTGGTGAATAGCCATAAGAAACATGTTCCGACCAACATTACGTTAAATTGGCAAACGTTAGAATAAGTTAACACCTTTAAATATCTGGGGTCCACTATATGTAGTGATGGAAGATCAAGTAAAGAAATCAAGACAAGACTTGAGATGGCCTCAGCTGCCATGACAAGGCTGAATGTGATCTGGAAAAGTAACATCAGTTTTCCTGTGAAGATCAAATTATACAAATCACTTGTATTATCTATTCTCTTGTATGGGTGTGAGGGCTGGACACTCACTGCAGATATGGGGCGAAGGATTCAGGCTTTCGAGTATAAATGTTATAGAAGAATTTTGCGCATTTGCTATAAAGAGCACAAAACAAATGTCTATGTTAGAGAGAAAAATAAACACTTATGCAGGCCACCAAGAACCACTTTTGTCAGTAGTGAAACGTCGAAAGCTTGCCTGGTTTGGGCATGTAACTCGTCATGACTCCCTTTCGAAAACGATCCTCCAGTGAACAGTCGAAGGTAAACGGAGAAGAGGAAGGCAAAGAAAATCCTGGGCTGATAACATCAAAGAATGGGCAGGACACGGTTTTTCCACACTTGTACGCATTGCTGAGGATAGAGAGCAGTGGAGGACCATGTCTGCTGATGCTTCCACCATGGCACCCCTACGACCAATGACGGTTTACGGGTTGAGATGAGATAATGATTACTATCGTTATTATTACAACTAATTTTGTCACTGTTGTTACGAGTTCGTGATGAGGTATTTGGGGATCCTCAACAAGTGTACATGAGATGGGGTACCGCCAGGATAGGAGGATTTCAGGCCCCTCGAATCCTGTGTATTTGAGTTGGGGACATCCAGATGCTGGGATTTAGAGGCACCCGATGTGTAACCAGGAAGACAGCTGGTTGAGCAAAGTCTGGACCCTTGTGTCAGTCCCAGAGCCCTGAATGGTACTTGCAATGTTGACTCTTTATGCACTGATTGGCTGTCCTACGCTTTACTCTTCCTTATTTTTAACATTCCTTGTAATTTTTTAGATTGATTGGAGATATCAGTCTTTCTGTCCCCACTTTGCCATTCTTTCTCAACTAGTGTAAAAGCCCATCATAAGAAGGGAATTAAATTCAAAAGCACCAATACCTAATTGCAATTTTAATTATGCAGATACTTTTGGAAAAAACAATGTTAGTTGTGAACATTCGATTGTCCATCAAAAGAGCACCTTGATTTTCTGTTGTTTTCATTTGTACTTTTACATTGTTGGGATTTCTCGATCGAGTCAGTGCGACGTGCAGCTGTCCATGAGAGAAGACTGTCTCGTTCAAAAAGATTCCAACATGTTCAAATGTTTGCCCCTGAGATTTGTTGATGGTTATCGCAAACCGTTCACAGTTAGATTTTATTGGCGCATGCACACCAACACTTGCGCACTGTTCTTTGTCGAAAGTTACTATTTTCGGGAGAGTACATTTAAGAGAAACAATACAATTAATGTCTAACTTTCAACCAAAGTTGCATCTCTTAGCGTTACGCACTGATAGAAAAAGCTGGGATTGTATATATAGGATTTTATTTTTCCGCGTCGATGGGATTCTTGAGTGAATACACTATCACTATATTCTTTTGTGTTGTTTCATTTTCGTCTTTTGCTTTTTTCTCGATTGTCGTAGATTTGCGATACGTGAATTAAGACTCAGATTGGTCCCTTCTGAATATACTAGAACATGAGGTGACTCAGTTAGAGATAACACTAGTCAACAACCAAAATGTACCAGAAATGAAAATAGCTGATCTTAACTAATTTTGGTGTGCTGAAAACGAAAATGACATTAAAAAATGTTGATTGGCTCTAGTTTTCAAGATATATGCTACTAGTTTATTTAATTACGGTCAATTTATATATATGACGCAACTGTTGTGGGCGATTGCATAATTATTTGTATTGACCAATAAAAATGTAACTAGAAGTTGATGATGCAATACTACCTATGATTACATCACCTTTATGTATAAATATCTTATCACTGATAAAACTTTGCCATTAGTTAGTGCATTTGTCCTTATCAAAAGTATCGTAGTTAGAAATGCCTAGGACATGTGTGAACAGTGCTAATAATTTCTGTTATATATGTGGTGAGGTGACATTTCTATCACAAAAACAAAATATAACTAAAGTGATTAAGAAGGCATACAGTTTGTATTTTGGCTGCAGAATAGGAGATCAAGATAAGAGCTGGGCGCCACACATATGCTGCAATACATGTGCAGCACATCTTAAACTGTGGTTGACTGGCAAAAGGCAAGCTATGCCTTTTGCAGTCCCAATGATTTGGAGAGAGCCCACTGATCATCTCAACAACTGTTACTTTTGCATAGTCCCTCCAATTGGGAAAGGCATATCAAAGAAGAAAAAGTGGACTCTGGAATATCCAAACATCCCCTCTGCAATACGTCTGGTACCACATGGCGATGACCTACCAGTTCCCAAAGTGCCAGAATCATTTTCAGCTGCATCCACTGATGAAGAAGAGGACATTGGTGGTCCTGAACCATCAACCTCAAGCGACCCAGATTTTGAGCAAACTACATCCACTAAACCACACTTAATAACCCAAAATGAACTGAATGATCTTGTAAGAGATCTGAATTTACCGAAGAACAAGGTGGAGCTTTTGGGTTCCAGATTGCAACAGTGGAATCTCCAGGCAGAAGATGTTACAATTTCTGTGTATAAGAACCACCAGAAGCCGCTTATTACATTCTTTTTCAAAGAGGGTGACCTTTCTGCATGCCACAACATTTCTGGTTCAATGGCAGCCCTCAAAATCAATTACATACCGTAAGAGTGGAGGCTTTTCATTGATTCATCCAAGATGAGTCTTAAAGCTGTTTTGTTGAATAATGGTAATGTGTTACTGTCAATTCCAGTTGGTCACGCAGTTCATATGAAAGAAACTTATGAAAACATTAAGCAGCTTTTGAAGTGTATTAAACTACGATCATCATCATTGGTCACTTTGCGGTGACTTAAAAGTGGTTGCTCTTTTGCTTGGACTACAGGGTGGATACATCAAGTACTGTTGCTTTCTCTGTGAGTGGGATAGCCGTGCACAAAGTGACCATTACATCAGAAGACATTGGCCAATCAGGCAGTCATTGCAGCCTGGCAGTAAGAACGTTGAGAACCCAGCACTTGTCGACACCAGCAAGATTTTGTTGCCACCCTTGCACATTAAGCTGGGTCTCATGAAAAACTTTGTCAAGGCAATGGAGAAAACAGAAAATTTCCAAGACTGAGTGAAGCTAAAATAAGAGAGGGAGTATTTGTTGGTCCGCAAATTCGAAAACTTCTTCATGATGACGAGTTTCTTTGCGTGTTGCATGGCAAGGAAAAAAGCAGCATGGCTAGCATTTAAGTCAGTGGTGGACAATTTTCTTGGAAACAACAGATCTGATAATTACAATGAAATTGTAGAAAATCTCCTTCTGAAGTATAAGAGTCTTGGCTGCAACATGTCTTTGAAAATTCATTTTCTTGATTCTCATCTGGATTTCTTTACGTCAAACTGTGGAGCGGTCAGTGATGAGCATGGTGAACGATTTCACCAGGACATTGCTGCTATGTAGACAAGGTATCAAGGCAATTGGAGCCCTTCAATGCTTGCTGATTACTGTTGGACTGTGACAAGAGACACCTCATCGATTGACTACAAGAAGCAAGCAAAGAGAGCTTGAACAGCGACTGAATAATGACGGAATGGGTTCAAATGTGCCTTTTTAAAACATGATATGTGAACTTTAAATAATGTTTTTATTTTTTCTATCATTTTATGTTGAAATATCAATTAATTGAGTATGTAACCACAATTTTTATAATGCTAAAGTAGAAAGACTAGCTGTTCACCCCAGAGAATTAAACAAGCATACATTATTTGTATTACTGTAATGTAAATTCATCATTTAAAAAAAACAAGAGCCAATTGGTGAATTTCATTATGATATTTGAAATCAGCATGTCAAAATCAATAAGAAATGGTATATTTAATTTCTGGTACAAAAAATTTTTGAAAATTTTTTGACTAGTGTAATATAATTTATAGCTTTTCACGAGTGAGATGGTTGAAAAAAATTAAGTAAGTCTGTCCCTGAAGCTCGATAAATCTCTCACTCAGCCTGTCTCTCTACAACAACAACAAAAATGTTAGTCAGACAGATTACTCAGTTATAGAGATATACTCTATATCAACCACTCACAGACGCGCACACACAAGAGACGACGGTTAGACTTACAGACGTGAAAACTACACACACACACACACACACATATATATATATATATATATATATATATATATATATATATATATATATATATATATATATATATATATATTGGGACGAGCTGACCGACACTGGAATAAAGTTTATGTAAATTTTATTTATCATAAGAAACTTCACCACACCAATACATTTGAATATCAATTACATATAAATACACATAAGATAAATGAATTACTAAAAGAATAGACGATAGACCCATAGGTGTAATCCTTTCCCCCTCTGTTGAGCCCACGATCCCGTTAGCAGAAAAGTTATTAGCCCACAAAGAGTCACAGATTTATACGCTAAAGTCTAGGGTTCCCCTCTACAGTTAAGAACAGGGTTGATACATTAATCTATTCTAAGAGGAAAACAGCATTTACAACAAACATGCATAAAGAAAATGCAATATGGGTGCATAAATTATACCTTAAGGGAATCACTCAGTCCTGCTTTCACTCTATTCATTCACCAGTGGCCACTGACGTTCTTTCTTACCTACAAAACTTGATGTTTTTCACCTTCTGGCGCAATCTTTAGGACACATACACACAGTGAATCCGTATTCTTTTGCTAAAGCAAATCCCAGCTCTGCAGATACAACCACAATGCTAGACATGTTTTAACGTGGAAACCCTCTTATTTAAGTACAAAGTGTTTCTTCTAGGTTATTCTCATATATATATATATATATATATATATATATATATATATATATATATATATATATATATATATATATATATATATATATATATATATATATATATATATATATATATATATATATATATATATATACTGAAACCACTGGTAGATTTTGGGCTGACCCAGATACTGTATAAAAGAAAAAGAAACATACAGCATACTATTATATACAAATCCTATCCTACCTCGCGTAAGTATCCTATATTATATTCACTTCGGTTATTTAACTTAAATTATAAACTGTAAGCTTAGAGCTTGTCTTATCGTTTAAAACACCCGTGAAATAAATGATAATCATTAAAAATAATAATCTACTCATCAGGAATTAGAAATATATATAAATGTATTTTGTCAATGCTCACTATGCTCAGTGCATTTACTTAGATGGTTAACTATTCTCTGCCTGGTTACTAGCAGTTAATACAATTTATATTATAGTTTAGCTAGAAATATTTATTTATTCTGCTATCCACTGAAACACAGTAAACTTAGAGAATTATAACTGACTTATCTATTAAAACACTCTGCCTGGAAAATAAACTAGTAAGATGAAATAGGCGATTTACCACTTAAATCACTCAACACTGTCGTATTTTGGTCTGTATTACAACACGTCAAATTTACCGCTCGAATTAATCGGAGAGAAACGGACCGATATAACAGCCAATAGAATCGCTCCTTTTTCTGTTATGTATAGGACACCTTTTTATGCTTGATAGAAGGGCCTATTGTGTGTTATTGACATATCGAAGATATTTTATTTCTTAGAAACTAAAGATATGCAATCAGAAAGGTATAGCTCATTTTATAGCGGGGATATTACATAAGAGGTTAGTGTAAAGAATTACTCATAATAATATTTTATTGTAGAAGAAAAACTAGTTTAAGTGACATTTAAACATCAGGGTTGTCCCCAATTTAGTCAGATAAAGTCTGCACAAATTTAAATGCACTTGGCTAGCTAACATATAAATAGATAGAATGATAGAGATAAATCCCCATAATAAATAGATTTTTAAATAATTAAATTCGGTCCAGTAATAAGTTAGATACAAAATATTTAAACTTATTCAGACTGAACGGGAAGGCTAAAAATCGCTTAGGGTGTAAATTCTTAACCCCAGTTTTGACTATGTTTCGATTGGTCGAGCACAGCGTAATAAAAGGCCTTGAACTTGGCAGCATACTATCAACAGCGTCCATTTTCACGTTGAACACAGCCATCGGAACTCACTAAAATGACTCGTACCAAGCCAAAAGCGAAAAAGAGGAAAGTATACACAAGCCCTCAAACACTTGTCAGCAGCATCAAACAAGAACCAACGAAGAACAAACAGAGTCAACCAGAGAGCAAGAATACTCCAACTACCAACTTCGTGGCCAGTCCTTCTCAGAAGACAAACAAAGCAACCGTTGATACTACAACCGATGAGCGACCCGAAGCTTCGAAGGAAAAGGGCAAGAGCAGATTGCCGGAAAGCAGTGCGGCCCCAAGTGCTAGCGTGGAAGTAGATGATGATGAAGACCCAGAACGTAAAGAAATATTGAGAGCGTTACAACAGTTGGAGCAGATGACAGAAAGAATACAGAAAAGGGCAGAAGCACACGTCTCTGGCCAAGATTATAAAGACCCAGAATATAAAGACATGTTGAGAGCTTATCAACAGATAAAGCAGATGCAGGAAAGACGAGAGAAAAGAAGACAGGAGCCTGAAACCATGGGGCCACCACCGCACATACCCGAATCGTCAGCGGAAACCCTATCTACCACAGAGATGCTGCACCAAATACCGTTGACACCACCACACGATGCAGAGATGACAGCCGACCCACCTGCAAGCACCATGAAAGAACTGACAGAGACAGCTCCTCAGCAAAGACAGATACAAGAGGAAGATATCGAAGAGACCAATATAGATACACTTCGAAGAATTGACGACGGAGACGAGTTCCTTAGGCTCGCTCTTCAAGAAGCGATAGTAGAAGTAGACCCAGGAGTGCTGAACATCGAAAACACTGAGAAGCAAGCTACCATTCCTGGTCCTAAGGAAACAACAGCAGACAACTCAAGGGCCCAGAAGCAAGATATAACACCTTATAACAAAGAACGGGAGAAAGATTCGAGCCAAGACTGTGGAGGGGAACAAAGATCAAACACCAAAGGGACCAATAACGCAGAAACGATACGGGAGAGAATCGTAAAGATCACCCAGACGTCAGGAAGCGAGGCCTCACTCAGCGCCCTACCCGACAACAAAGTGATCAACATCCTCGAGGTGATAACTGGAAGAAGAGGTATCGCTAAAGTAGGGAGGCACGAAAAGGGAGTCGTGCTTTCACTCAACAAAACAGACAAAACCACCTCGCTGATGATCGAACTGGAATCCGGTCCAAAAGAAGTCCAGTTGCCCCAGCAAATAAAAGTGGTGGTGGAGAAATACATAACAACAAAGAAGTTGGTCATCAGAGGGGTGGATACCAGTTGTTCCGAAGCCGAGGTCCACAGACGCCTTCAGGATGAAAACGCAAATCTAAAAATCAAGCAGGTCGAGAGACTAAAAAACCTGGGCCAAGAAAGATACCAATCTGATGATAGTTACGGTAGAAGGATCGACAAGACCCGAGAGACTGACGCTCGAAACCACAACCAAAAAGACAGAAGCCTATATCCCTCCGGTGATGCAGTGCTCCAACTGCCAGCAGTTCTCGCACACAAAGAAGACGTGCAGGAGGGATGCAGTCTGTCGATATTGTGCGGGTGGCCACCCATACCGCGATTGTCCCAAGGCGAAGGAGGACAACAACTACAAAACAATAAACTCAAACCGCACATGTGCAAACTGCCTCGGAAACCATGGGGCTAGATACCGAGGCTGCCCGATGTTCCAGGAAACCAAGAGCATCCTGAAGGAAGCGGTTTCCAAAAACATTCCCTTCAAGGAGGCAAAACACAGAGTGGCTGCGGATGTTGCAGAAAAACAACGCACGATAGACAGACGACAGTTACACAAGCTGACCGCTGAAGTCAGAGAAATGAAAATGAAAAACTGCGAATCGAGAACAACAGCAAGCAGGCCGCCGAAGAACCAACCGACAGTGGAGAAGATGCGATAGACATGCAGAACATAAAACACATGATGGAAGAAATGAAAATAATCCAGCAGCAAGTAGAAACAGATGTCAAGAAGCTGACAGAGCTGACAGAAAAAAACACAAAACTACTCCAAAGAATAGAAGCAGAAAGAATAGCCATTGAGGAAATATCATCAAACAGCACGCGAGAAACTAAAACGAACAACCAAGCAGTAAAAGAAATCATCCAAGAAACGCTAGAACAGATACACCAACGATAATTGAAAAAGCACTGTCACAGATACAGGAGAGCAAGAAGACAAAAGCAACAGAAACTATGAGCGTAGAAACACACAAAACTAAACGAGCCAGATAGTTGAGGCAGGACATAAAAAACACCATGAGCGCGACACGGCACCACAAACGGACAAAGAGGAATCCAGACAGCCAGTTAGTGGTCCTTTTCAGGACCAGTCACCTCCAGGACTACGAAAGAGATACCAGTGAAGACGATAACACCCTATATACCCCAATTATAACCAAACTTTCAGGTTGAACAGGGTATTACAACAACATAGCAAGAGAAAACAACAACAACAACAACAGCATGAGGCCACAACCTTTTCAAATATTATACACTGAGCTGAGAGGAGCGCAATTGTACGCTGTCTACACTTTTGCCACCTGTACCTAAAAGCAGACCTAGAGGCCATTAATAGCCAGTTCAGCTAATGTGTGTTACCCGAGGGTAAGATATATATATATATATATATATATATATATATATATATATATATATATATATATATATATATATTCATGTTGTTTGCCTGCATTTATCCACTTGTGTGTTCGCTGATGTGTTAGAAGGGGGAAAAATACAGAACGATGGTTCTGGACTTGCCAACAAACATGTGTAGTTTTTAAAACGAAAGCCAGAAATGGAAAATGTGTAGAATTGTTGATAATTATGACACAAGTGCGACTGTAAGTTTGTTAGGGTACTGGAAGGAGTATTTTATACTGGAACGACACACTGTTCACGAACATAAGATAGGATGACAGGATATAGTGACATGATGTAATCAAGATATCACTTATTATTTTGTACGCAACCTAATTATGGTATGGAAGCCAAACATGGATGAATGGATCTGACCTAAGATGTATTAAGGACAAGAGTACTTAACTTGAACTGGCTGTGGGGTATTGAGGTAACATGGTTCTGTGCAAACTGTTAGCACATTGTCTGAGTTTGTATGTGTACATGATGTTGTATGTCTGTAGGGGAAAAGTACTGGACCCTACAAGGTTTGCGACTGTCTTTTATTTCCAGGTTTTGTCCTGGTATTACCACAAGTCCTGAGACATCTACTTCAGAGGAATTCTGATGGTGTACAGTTCTTACTATAACTAGAGCCACAACCACGTTTCCAAGCCTGGAGTTCTCAGAGTCTGTGCGAACCTGGCAATGAAGGGATGAAACTCAGTCATTTAAAAAGATGAGTGGATACATAGATCCACTGCTTTAGAGCATTCAGCCACAAAAACAATAAAAGAAATAAAACAAAGAGAATAAAGACAAACAGTCACAACTCTTCTAATAAAGACTTTTTTATGAACTACAAATGCAAAAATGATGACTCACTAAGGACACTAATAAAATACCATTACCTTACAAGCTAGTGAAAGTGAATATCCAGAGTGTGAACGAGTGAATTTAACAATATATCTAAATATATATAAAATCACTATTTACTTTTATGGAGAAGAACACTCCATTTTATTTATTTAATTGTGTAAATACCTTTTGACTTCATTTCTAAGTTTCCTAACCAAAAATGAACTGGTTTAGGAACAATAAATTGTAAATACTATCACTCAGTTTTACTTAATTATTGTAATTAAGTTAATGTTCTGTTTTGATAGTTAATATATGTTTATAATTAAATTTCCCCTAGATAATTAGCCACACAAACAAGTATATAACCATTACTAATTGTGGGATCTGGAGAGGTAGCAGATAGATCTTCAGAACAACACTATCATCATTCCTGTAGATTTACATAGCGTGACCCCACTTTGATGTCGATACACCCTTACTCTTTTCAGAGAAGGGGGTATTTCTTATAAGACTAGTCTCTTATCTGGCACTATCCTGGTATCATCTGATACACCTATTTGTCCAGGATATCTTTAATTTTAATAACATCTGAACCTCTCGCGACATTTGGGGTACTGTCCGGGATTTCATTTATACCCTGGGGTCTTTACATGGAGACAGTAAGAATAAAGTAAATAAATAAATAAAGAAAGTCAATAAATAACAGATTGTAATAACTAGTGAGTAAAAATTAACCAAATTGTGGTGACTGGATGATCTGACTGTGGTGTAGTTAATTAAGTTTGTTTATTACTTTGGTTGATCTCATATTGTAATTGATAATTTGTTTAGTGATAAGATTGCAAGAAAATGGCAGACTTGGCAAAATTTAGGTCTGCTACAGTGCAGTCGGCAAAAGAACTTGGCATGAGTGGGGAGGATTTGATTAAGTATGTCACGACAAAGTGTGATAAGTTCATAGACAGAGAAGACAAGAAGTTAGAAACAGAAAGAAGATTACAATTAGAAGCAGAGAAAGAAGCTAAAATATTACAAATAGAACATGATAGGGAGGCTAGGCAAATGGAGGCAGAGGAAAAGAGATTGCAAATAGAGGCTGATAAAGAGGAAAAACGATTGCAAATGGAGGCAGAGGAAAAGAGGTTGCAAATAGAGGTTGATAAAGAGGAAAAACGATTGCAAATGGAGGCAGAGGAAAAACGATTGCAAAGAGGACATGAGTTGAGGCTGAAAGAGTTGGAACTTCAAGGGCATGTTACTGCCAATGGAAGCAGCCCAACTACCTCTGATACTAGTGTAAGTCAATGCGCCTCAGATGGAGCCATGAATTTTCACTTGGATCCATTTGTGGAGAAGGAAGATGATATTGAATCATTTCAGTAGGTATGACAGATTAGCTACTAACTATGGCCTAGAGAAAGAAATGTGGAGCCTAAAGTTATCACAAGGGCTGAGGGGAACCTCTTATAAAGTTTTTTTTCTAAATTAAGTAGAGAAGACCAAGAAGATTATGAACTATTAAAACAAGCATTGTTAGTTAGGTATGAAAATAATGCAGAATTTTATAGAAAGAAATTTAGAACTACCAAACTGCTGTCTGGAGAAACGTACCATCAATTCTCTTCAAGACTAGAAACCTACTTGCAGAAGTGGACTGCTCTGGGGAAAACCCAAGACCTAAAAGAAATGGTCATGATGGAGCAGGTGAGAGAGTCTATGTCTCCAAACATGAGAAAATTTCTTATGCAACAAGGTGCAGAGCGACTGGGGGAGATTTTAACTGTTGCTGAAAGATATCAAGCAGCTCAGTTGGAAGTAGCTGGCATTAAGAAGAAACAAGAAGATAGTAGTAAAGCCCCACAAAACCAAGATAAGTATGATAATAGGGACCGACAACACAATTACAGACAAGGTTATGACAGACCTAAATATGACCAAAGAGATAGGAATCCTCAGGTACAGGATAAACGACCCTACAGACAGGGAGATAAGTGATGCAAAATTTGCAAAATGAGCAACCACACTACAATTGAATGGGGTAGGAAAGTTCCTCCATATCACGCTGCATGTATGATAACAGTGGGAAAGGGCAGGAAGAACCTGACAGACAGTCAGACAAACCTCCATCATCCCCCCATCTGTGAAGAAGTAACATGTAATGGTACTAAGGTCAAGTGCCTTTACGATTCAGGATTGGAATTTGACTCAGTTGTGAGTGCAACCCTGGTGCACCCTGACCAATAAACCACAGACAAAGTGGAGATACAAGGGGCATTAAAGGATACAGTCACCATGACACTTCCTGTAGCCAAGATAAATGTCAGAACTCGCTATGCGGAAGGAGTGATCAGTGCAGTAGTGTGTGATGATCCTAATTACCCGCTGGTGTTAGGAATGTCACACTAACATTGATACCAGCTGTCACGAAGTGGATTTAAGTTTATAGAGTTTGCCTGAGTGAAAGCAAGACCCTAGTATGAGAAAGTCTGATAAGATAGAATTTAGATGAAAAATGACGTGACCGTGGACAGATGAGACTATTGGCTCAAGGCTAGAACCCGGATTTGACTCTCCCTTCCCGCTTCGTGATTTCAGAAATGCTATAGCCTCACCCCCCCCCCCCCTCTAACTACATTTAAACACAAGGAGATAAGGTGTAAATAACGACCACAGACACCACTATACAGGCAACATATAAGTACAGTATCGTGTAGAAGCTGATCCAGTGTACAGTATATATATATATATATATATATATATATATATATATATATATATATATATATATATATATATATATATATATATGTATATATATATATATATATATATATATATATATATATATATATATATATATATATATATATATTATATTATATATATATATATATATATTTATTTACACAAATAAAACATTAAATTTCATCATACATCAATCCAATAAATAGCGTGCACTGTTGCACAGGCATAAAAAAAGGAAAGTAACAATTAAATTGATAGACACTAGAAAAACCCCCATTCACATTCACTCTTTCTGTCACCTTGCTGGGGAAAAATAAAATGATTAGTGATCTAAACCAACTCTAATTGGTGGGGCCTCAGTTTAGCCTCCACTCTCTATTACACATACGATTTCTACTGTCTCAGACCTGTTGACTCTTCCTAAACGAAGTCTACACAGCTGCCAACTTGTTAGGCGATATGCGCTGCTCACTAACACCACTGGAGTGCTAAAATTATAGACTTGGCGGTTCTTGTGTCTTTGTTCACCCATTCTGAAATTCAATGACCACAGCGGTTTCCGTACATTTGCCTGCGCGGTTTAGTCTATTTTACGATTGGCAGGTATGGGAGGGAGGAAGAAAAAGTGTCTGCGCGGGGTTAGTCTATTATGCATTTCGCAGGTATGGGTGGGAGCATGGCACATTTTATACAAATGTAAGCATAAAGAAAATATTATTGATAAGGGTGGATTTAGGGCTGGCTCCTCTTTGGTGATAAGGCCGCTATTGTGATGCTTCCATAAATGATAATGGCAGAGCTGACCACCATGGACGTTATAGGTATAAGTCCAATTTCGTTGGAAAATCTTTAGCCCCGTCACAGTACCACCCCTATCGACACCAGGTATTATAGTTCAAGATGTAGGGTGTCTTATCTGGTTCTGTGTTGTTGTTGTTGTTGCTGTGTATAGTAGTGATGTAGTTCACAGAATTACAGCACATAGGGTACGACATGTGAAGTCATAAATGGGCAAACTGCTCTTGACGTTTTCATCATTTATTTTTGACGCCACAAGCACAGGTACGTTACATCCAGTTCGCAATAGAGCAAAGTCATGACATTCACGAATATCAGCATACATAGTTCATCAATGCATTTGGCATATTCTCAAAATGATGATATGGCGCCAAGGAATTATATTGTTGGCTCCAAATACAAAAGTACATCAAAAATCCTCCTACTGTTCAGATGTGCTAAATGAGTCAGATCATAAGTCGCACGAGGATGGCATTCCAGGAGTGCAGGTCGAACTGACCTTTACAGGCATTCCTAAGTCTAACCTTGACGTAGGCGTAATCGCTGACACACAGCGACATTCATAGAACATAAGACTGTCCTACGGGCTGAGTATGACCCGTGTACATATAGATCTCAGGTATGAAGATACCTATTGCGTGACTTATAATAAAAGAACCTCCCTTTCTGTAAAGTATACGTGAGCAGAGATCGACCATTGTCAAACATAAAGTTAAGTTACAGATTGGATGTAAATGAGGCATTACCTTCGTTCGAAAATCCACACCACAGAAAACATACGCCTCCAGGCGATTTGAATACTCAAGGGAAGGACCTTGTAAGCTAACTAACTCACAATAAGGCTCCTAATTCCCTAACAAAATCACAGAGACGCCGGAACGCGTCTTCTCTGCTTCACAACTTTCCATCGACTCCAAAGATAAAGAAACTTCCCAGACGCCTCGCGTCCGGACATGCGCAGAACCCATACACAAGAATGAAGAATCAAACAAGACGATCTAGGAACATTCCAGATAAGATTTATACTAGATCGAGCCTTATATGGACATGAACAGAGACCTCAACACTGGTTTCAGACATTCCAACAACAGTTGACCGATACTACCAAATAAGGAGAATGGTCACACTTCGTTCAAAAAATATGGACCGACCGTGTCTCGACACAAGAGGAGGTAACATCATATTGAATGATAATCTCAATTATCCAGAGTTATGTAGCTTTGACCGAAAAAATTAAAGTGTACATTTCAGTCAATCTAATTACACAATGTCTTTAGCAAAAAATGATCATACAATTTCTTGAGAAAAAATGATCATACAATGACTTTAGAAAAAATGATCTGTGCGTAACAATTATGTATGTCCTGTATAAACGATCCTGTTACAATTGAGGCACATTGGGAATATGGTGTTATGGAGAGGTCAACTGGAGACAGAAGTGAAAGAGATGTGAAAGAAATGTAAAGAGCGGCACGGGTGGACTTTGCATGCGTTTTTGAAGGTCTATGCTCCTTTGCGATCTGTAGGGCAGTGATGATAAAGACATACGACCTCTTTTCATGTCTCTTTTTGAATACTTTCAACAATTTTACAAGAGGACAAATAGTGTGTAGTTCTCGAAATTGTCTTGTTAAGATGATTGTCAATTAATTAAAAAAAAATTATATATTTTTTTTTTGGGGGGGGGGGGGGGGGGGGAAGGGACAACAAGACTATTCGTCATCATTTGACATATCAATATCTTAGATCGGCTGCAATGGATCTCCGGCGTCTTCTGCCTTTTCTCTTGATATTGTGATGGGCTCTTTCTTGTCCATCTCTTGATGTTACATTTCCACTAATAGCGCTGTCTTCCCCTTGCCCGTTTGCCTTTAACTCCGTCTTCTATTATGGTCTTCAGTAAGGTGCTGTGTCTTTTTACAAGGCCAACATAACAATATGTATTGTTGCTCTCTGGTTCTCTCCGGCAATATGTATTGTTGCTCTCTGGTTCTCTCCGGCAATATGTATTGTTGCTCTCTGGTTCCCTCCGGCAATATGTATTGTAGCTCTCTGGTTCTCTCCGGCAATATCCATTGTTACTCACATATATGTGTCCTGTACTTCGATCGGTGGTGATTGGCGGGCGCTGGTATCTCCAGTTAGGTGTCTGCCATCGTCTGTACGGTACAAAGTTAATGTTCTGGGGTTGATTGCAAGGTCTAGAGTTGTGCCAATATGAGAAGCAAGATCAGTTTTCAACAGTTCTGTAAACTGCACAAGTTCTTCACAAAGACTTTCTTCCAGATCTTCCGGAAATGATTTTAAAAAATTCGATGATCTCGTTACCACCTCTTCAGGTGTAAAGGACTGTAACTGACGAAGGAATCCAAATACATCATTCAACTTTTGATAAGCTTTCTGACGTTTTGACAAGGCAGAGAGCAAGCTATCAATAAGGACAAGAAATGTTCGGCTTTAAAACTGCTGAGAAGGCGTTTGAGATTCATCAAGTGTGCTGGAACCACTGAATTCAATATACGCTCGATTTCGTTTGTGTTTTCTTCGAGTTTGTTCTTGATAATGTTCACACTCAGTCAGATCTTTGGCCTTTTGCTCTATGTCTGCAAAAGTAGACCGCATAGCTTGAATATACCCCCGCAGGGATTCATAGAGTGCACAAGCTGTATTCAAATCTTGGTCAGAAGCTTGCAAAGAAGTACTGGTCATTTGAAAACGCTGTAATACTTGATCCCACAGTATGATCATTATTCCTGTTTCTAACTTCATCATGGTTGAAAGTAGACCACGAGCCTGTTGACGACACTCTGCCTTCTGATCATTGTTATCTGAAATATCATCCAAGACTTGTTTTATTGCAGAAAAGCTGTGTAAAAGTGCTTTTGCCCGAAGTAGAAAGGAGACCCCACCGGTAGGTAGAAGCAGAAAAGAAGGTGTACAGACTTCCATCAAATCCAAAGAAAATGACTGCTTCCGTCCGCAAACAGTTAAGATAAAAATAATGAAGAGTCACACTAAGTCACCCTCTTATGCTCTTTCTCTCACAATTTTGTGACACCAAATGAAAAGGCGCTAAAGATGGCATAAATCACTAGATCATTGGTTTAACGCTCGTATTAGAAGATGACAAAAATTATGTACATATTTATTGGCGCGGGGCCCCAAAAAGCCGCGGGGCTCGTAGCATATGCTACTTTGCTACTACGTAATAACCACCACAGGCAGTTTCCAGCTAACCCAAGGTACCCACAGGGAAACTACACCTATGAACAACAAAGACACAATACCCAGCACAGTTTCTCCAGAGGTCGTCCAATGCAGGGAAACGGATTTGGCACGCGTTAGGAGGGATCTCTTGCCGTGTCCGAAGCAGGGTAGCAATAACAAAAGCTCCAACCATAGGTCCCATATACAACATGAAAAGCGAGGAAAACTGAATGAACTTCACACAATAACAAAAGAGCCACTATTAGTTCACAATAATAGCACTCAAAGTGAAGTCACCATACATCCCGCCCCAAGTTCCTGTCTAATCACCATTGAGAACAGGAATTACAGAGCGCTCATACATACAGGAGCATCTGTAAGCCTCATAAGGGAACAAATTTATAAGCAAATAAAGAAATACGCACAGTTCCAGCATTCCAGAACATATATGACCTCTGTAACTGGGGAAGAATTGAAATCCTTAGGCATTGCCCATTTCACATTTAAGATTGGCAGCCAATCACACATGCATTCGTTATCACTAGAGGCATGAGAAATTTTATCCTAGGAAGAGATTTTCTGTCAAAACACCAAGCCCGGATATATTTTGATCTACGGAAAATAAGAATAAATGAAGAATATGTAGAACTCCAAGAACTAGACAAGTGCCAGTGGAACAAGAAATGAGAAGAAGACGATGGCGATGGATAGGACACACACTGAGGAAACCTGTTGATAGCATTACAAGGCAGTCCTTGTTCTGGAACCCCCAGGGCAAGAGAGGCAGAGGAAGACCAAGAAGTACATGGTGAAGAAAGTTGGAAACAGAGGTGAAAATGATGAGGAGAACATGGAAAGAACTTGAGATGATGGCACGTGACAGGAGGACTTGGCATGTGTTTGTTGAAGGCCTATGCTCCTTTGGGAGTGGAGGGTTATGAATGAATGTAGAACTCCAAGATGGCATCTGTTGCGTGCATATTTTGACGCACATTTTACAAAAATCGATATGGCTATTTAATATGGGAAAAATATAGACATTCATTTATTTGTGTATGAAAATGCTGTCTATGGTAAAAGCGAGATAATCCATGTTTGATTCACACTTTTGATTATAGGAGTAATCGTTCTGGATATTGATCCGGCGCAAGGATTGCTCTTGCGTTTGTACTTATTTTTTAGGGCCAGAAAATATATTAATTTGCTTATTGTGTTTATGGCCTGAATTCATATGTATTACATATTATTAGTACAAGTAGAATCAGTCCTATATTGTATATTTTGGATTGGTAGGAGGGACTAGATTCTTGTATTTCGGTCTAGCGGAAGTATGAGTTGTTTTGACAAGTCGTGAGGAGTTCCGATGTACTGCTTACAAATGGCGGGGTTCGTTTTTCTAGAGCTGGTCCTTTCGTCAGGAAAAAATGTCTTACGAAGTGGTATTTCTTCTGAAGGAGATGGTGTCTCTACGATAGTTTGTGTTCGAGACTCTCCTTATGTCAGTATATAGATGATTCGGACTCCAGGTAAACCCAGCTCCTATTTTGATGATCTCTCGTCGGTTAGGCCTAGCTTGACTTTTGGTGCTTCGTTATGCTAGTGTCGTGTTTGGTATCGACGAAGATGACAGATTTTCCTGCAGCGGTTATGGCTACGTGAAATTAACCTGATCACCGTAGAGCTGTATGGAAACATTTATGAAATCCTTTATATACCCATTACAAATTAACTCTGGCTTATATTCTCCTCCCTATGCATGAGTGAACGACAACTCAGGGAGGTAGCCATGTTGGATTTCGGTCATCATATGTTTTGATCACTGCCAAGAGAACAGATTATTTATCTTATTATCGGACAGTGACAGAGAGATCTCAATCCTGCTAGAAACCCCCCTTCGTGGTTTCATAATCTATACTACAAACTATGGACGTCAAGTAACTTTAGTTATTTATCGATTCCTTCACTGACGCGTTTAGTCAGATAGGGGAATGCGGCCATAATGTATCATGACATTGAACTTTGATGTACTGCCATTATTTCTGAATGTGTCATGACTTCAGATCTGCTATGTATACCTACAAATTGATATGTCAACGAACCATGATGTACTCGTATGTCCCAGTGTGTACGTCTGAATAAATTGAGTAAACTAAGATTCCAGCAGTCTGCATTGGTGCCTTGTAGACAAGTGTGAGTGGTTATATTGGTCAGCACACGAACAGTACACCATTCGCGGTAATCACACTCTACACTTCTACTTCATACATACACCATCCTGCGTCGGCTGAAGTGACCAAGTTCAGGGCCTGCTTCCCCTGGAGCCTTTGCCTTCCCTAACTCAGGACTAGGGTGAGTTACCCATTTACAGCTGGGTAGACTGGAGCATGCCTGATCTCAACAACACACCACTCTTCCTTACAGAGCAGACAGACTGATACTTTACAGTGGTGTACTACAGGTGTAGTAAGAAATAACGTCTTTACAGTGGCGAGCCAGATTCCTGGGTCCAGCTTACGCAGTTTTGTGTTGAGAATCACAGTTTACAGCTGAAAGAACATTTGTTTGAACACATCAACACCAGTAGGACAGCTATACAGTCGATGTCAGCTTGACCTGTATTACCGATAGGATGCTGTATCTAGGTCAGCGCTTGTTGACAGTTTTTTCGCTGTACAGACAGTATTACACAGGACAGTGGTATCAAGTGTAGAAAATATCTGGAGCAATATTGTTGACATTTCTCAACTTACAGAAGAATCACAGTGTTGTTGAAAATAAAGTGCATAGTTCATCTTTGGATCTTCATATGCTCAAAAGAGAAAAAATTGACAGTGTAATAGTTTAGAATTAAATCTATTACTGAATAAAGTGGCAAGTTATTATTATTTAAATAAACTGTGCCTGCTTTACAACACTATACCTGCAACACATTCCATTCATGACATAAATGATATTGTATGCTATATGCTATTTATGCTTACATGTTATTTGTTATGTATTAAATTAGTTTATGTTCTGTGTGACTAGTACAAGGTATGCCGAGTTACATTGGTCTGGTACTAGTATTCGATAGGTACACATTTTCTTAATTGGAAATTTGTTAGCAACAATTTGCTGCTATTTCTGTTAGTTGTGATGAGGTGTTCTTTTCTTCGTTGTTTTTGTTAATAATTTTGTGTTCCTTAGTTTTGTTTGATTTGTTTGTATAATTGTAGGTCTCATCTTTTCTTTCATTTCAGTTTTTTACACCCTTATGTTTATACACTGTGGCGTTATTTGTCTTGTCATTTTATTATTGCAGTTATCATCACGGTTTCTGTGATCATTTTTTTTTCATTTCTTCTATTTAATTTAATTTGATCTCTGCAAATGTTTTCAGATTGTCTTTTCTTGTTTGTCATTTGTAATGTCTTTAGTTGACATATGACGTATAGTGGTATACACTGATAGTATAGTACAGATCAGTACTCTCTGATTGTTATTGTTATAAAACAAAATGTACAAGACCTTTGTAAGGCTTGTCCCCCAAAGTGATTGGTAAAAGGAAATATTTTTTTCCACAGGTACTCAAGTGATCTTTGATTACATTGAGTTATACAAGACCTTTGTAAGGCTTGTCTCCCAAAGTGATTGGTAAAGGGAAATATTTTTTTCCACAGGTACTCAAGTGATCTTTGATTACAGTGAGGTATACAAGACCTTTGTAAGGCTTGTCCCCACAGTATTTGAGATACAATTATTGTTGTCCACAGGTACTCAAGTTATCATTGGTTATTATAAACCATACAAGTTTGGACTAAGACTAAGTCTAAGGTATAGACTTGTCTCCCATTAACTTGAAAGAGGGTAATTTATTTACTTTTTCAGGTTTCTGATTTAAGAAGACAATATGTCTACATTAGATTATTTCATTATACAAGGAAAATCTCTTGATAAGACTGGAAAAGACTTAGAACAATGGGCTGTTGCTCAATATGACAAAGCATTAGCTGCAGAAGAGAAAAAAATTGCTGCTGCTGTTGAAGAAAGAAAAGCTGCTGCTGAGGAAAAAAAAGCTGCGGCTGAGGAGAGAAAACTTCAAATAGAAGAAAAAAAAAGCTGCTGCAGAAGAAAGGAAAGCCTTAGCTGAAGAAAAAAGATTAGAAAAAGAAGCTGATACTGCTGCTGAACTTAAGAAATTGCAGATGCAAGTGGAGGAAAGGAGATTTGAGGCAGAACAGAAGAAATTAGAAGCTGATGCAGAGCAGAAAAAATTAGAAGTTGCTGCTGCTGCAGAACAGAAAAAATTAGAAGTTGCTGCAGAACAGAAAAAATTAGAAGCTGCTGCAGAACAGAAAAAACTAGAAGTTGCTGCTGCTGCAGAACAGAAAAAACTAGAAGTTGCTGCTGCTGCAGAACAGAAAAAACTAGAAGTTGCTGCTGCTGCAGAACAGAAAAAATTAGAAGCGGCTGCAGAACAGAAAAGATTAGATAGAGAAGCTGAAGAGAGAAAAGCAATAAGAGAACATGAGTTTGAATTAGAGAAATTAAAATTGACATGTATGAGTAATGTTAATCAGGCATCTGGTGGTAATGGTAAACCCTTTGTGTACAAGGTCAAAGTACCAGCGTTTAACCCTACCAGTGATGACATAACATTTTGGCTTTCTAGATTTGAACGGGCTTGTCGATCTCATAATGTTGACAAATCACAGTATGTGAATCAGTTGTCTGAAAATCTAAAAGGGGAGTCTCTGAGTAAGTTATATTTCGTTGAAGAGGCCGACAAAGACAATTATGATGCTGTTAGGGCAGCTTTGATAAAGAGATATCAGCTGTCTGAGGAAGGTTACCGTCTTTTGTTTAAAACAATGAGACCTGAGGTAGGTGTAGAATTCTCAGATTTCATCTCAAAAGCACGAATTACACTTTCACGATGGATTGAATTATCCAAAACAGAGAAAACATTTGATGGTCTTACAGATTTATTGCTAAGAGACAAGGTCATGTCTTCTGTAAATAAATCATTCCTAGAGTTCTTACATGAGCGTAAACCTAGTACAATAAAGCAAATGGAAGAATATTGTGACCAGTATGCCACGGCACACCCTGACATGATTCTTAGTAACTCTAACATTAAAGAGAGTATGCCAGTTGCTTCGGCAACAGAATATAATCAGAATTACTCACACAAATTCCAAGGAGCTAAAATAAATTTGATAAAAAGGTTAATTGGGATAAGTATCAAAACCAAGATAACCGCTCAAATCAGAGTTCTTCTTCGAAGAACTGGAATCGGGCTGATAGTCCTCGACACGCGAGGGGTGCCCATAATGTTAGAAATTCTCGGAAAGGGAGTAGCTATAGGAACTACCCAAGTGCTTCATGGAGACAAAAGAAACAATATTACAGGGATACTCAATATAATGAGCATGATGATTATGATCATGAATATTATGATTCAAACCCAAATAGGGGTTATAACAGAGGCAATAATAATTATAGAGACAATTATAACCGAGGTAGATCACAACACAAAAGACATGGTAAATCGTATTACCAGGCAAACTCTGCACAACAGGAGTTCCACGACACCGATAATCAGAATAATGATAAAAAAGACTCCAATAGTGTAGCGAATTCCGCTTTTGATTTTGCTAGAGCATCTGAGTGTTCGCAATGCAAAACATTATTCGATCCAACCACAGTGTCTACTTTAAGCTGCGGTCACCCACTTCCCGCTCTCCATGCGTCAATCGCGCATAATGGAAGGGGTGCTCTTGTCTTTAATAGGGGCCTAATAGATGGTACTCCGGTATCAATTCTTTTCGACCCGGGGTGCACTACCATTGGAGTGAGGCAATCACTCGTAAATCCTTCTCGAGCTACAGGCAATATAGTCAAATGTGTAACATTTGGTGGCACATTGGAGAAGTACTCCACTGCCATTATCAATATTGCTACGCCTTTCTTTACAGGAGAGGTGCAAGCATGTCTCTTGCCGAATCCGATCGCTGATCTTATCATCGGTCGCATTCATGGAGTGAAAGAATGCACTCCACAGCAAATTTCTAATTGGGAAAATGTTAATATGCAATCTGCTAATGCAGTAATCACTAGGGCTCAAGCTCTCAATATGCCACAATCTTCACATTCTGAAGATAATGATGCGCAGATCCAAGATGATCCCTTGGAGATTTCCCACGATTCCTTTATCAAACAGCAGGAAGATGATCCTACTCTAAAGAAATTCTTTACTCTGGCAACAAAAGGTGATCCGAATAAGGATACTAATCGTAAATCTTGGATTACGATGAAGAATGGCGTACTTGTACGTATGGTACAAGACTCCGCTAAGTCCATTCATTCTCAAATCCTTGTGCCTAAAAATATGAGAGTTAAAATCTTACAGCACGCTCATGATTCGCAGTGTGCTGGACATATGGGTTTTTTTTCCCGTACTAAAGCTAGATTTCTTCAATCTTTCTTTTGGCCTGCTGTGAATAAGGACATACGAATCTATTGTCGATCTTGTAAAGTATGTCAAGAGATTAAATCCAGAGGTCCACGCCATGATGCACCTATTCAGGCTGCAGACATTCCCATTCGGCCATTTCAAAAAATGGCGATAGACATCATTGGTCCATTTAAGATAAAGTCTGCTAGAGGACACCAATTTATTCTGACGTGTGTTGATATGTGCACACGTTGGCCGGAGGCTGTTCCTCTAAAGAGCATAACTACTGCTGATATCGCAGATGCTCTTTGGTTAATATTTTCTCGTCTGGGGTTTCCAGCAGAAATATTATCCGACCATGGTACCCAACTCATATCGGATACCATGTCTCAAGTAATGTCGACTCTGAAGATAGAGAGATCGCTGAGTAGTATTTATCATCCTATGTCCAATGGGATGGTGGAACGTTTGAATAGAACTCTGAAAAACCTACTAGGTAAGATAACAGAAGATCATCCTCAGGATTGGGATAGGGTTTTACCCGCGGCTCTCTTTGCATATAGAGAGGTCGCCAACGAACATACAGGATTTTCTCCCTTTGAACTTGTCTTTGGCGTGAAACCGCGAGGTCCTATGTCCTTACTTCATGATCTTATAACTGCTGATAATATTGTCGATGACACAAAATCCTCTTATGAATATGTCATCGCACTTAGACACAAGATTATTGAAGCATGCAAATTGGCAACTGCTTCTTCTGAATTTGCGAAACAGAAGGCAAGGGAATTTGCCAATAAAAAGAGATGTTTGCGTCAACTTTGTCCAGGTGACAAAGCATTTGTCTTGCTACCTTGTAGGGAAAATAGACTTCTCATTTCTTGGAAAGGTCCGTACGATATAATATCAAAGGTTTCCGATGTTGACTATATCGTCGGTATTGACGGGAAGCGTAAAACCTTCCACATCAACATGCTCACGGAATTCCATGAACGTCCTGATTATTTACAACCTGTTTTCCAGGCAACGGACGATTTTCCAGTCCAACATGGACAGTACTCATCTCTGTCAGTAATACAGGATGAGGAAACGAGTTTCTCGGATGTAAATTTACCTTTTCCAATGATTCCTCTTCACTCTAATGAATCATGGAAAGATGTTGCAATTTCTCCAGAATTATCTCCAGGAGAGCAGAAACAAGTTTCTACTATGTTAGAACAATTTCAGGATGTCCTTACTGACATTCCTGGTCAAACTGATGTCATTCAACATGACATTATTCTTACTGACCATAGTCCTATAAGAGTCAGACCGTATCCTATTCCGATACATTTTCAAGCACAGGTAGAGAAAGAGTTAGATGAGATGATAGAGTTAAAAATTATAGAACCATCCACATCAGCATATTCTTCGCCGATGGTTATAGTACGGAAAAAAAGACAATAACATACGTCTTTGCGTGGATTATCGCAAATTGAATCAAGTGACTAAATTCGATGCTGAGCCTATGCCTTTACTAGAAGAGCTACTTACGAGACTATCGAATTCTCACTTCTTTACTAAACTCGATTTGTCTAAGGGATATTGGCAAGTTCCACTATCCGAACACGCCAAACCGTTTACTGCTTTTTCGACGCCTAGGGGTCTATTCCAATGGAATTTCATGCCTTTCGGTCTTATGAACGCCCCTGCTACATTTGTACGCATGATGCGTCGAATCCTATCTCATCGCTCAGATGTCATTGCGTATCTTGATGACATCTGTCTTTTCAGTGATACTTGGAACGATCACTATAATGGTATAAATGAACTATTGTCTATCTTACGCGAGCATAACCTGACAGCGAAACCATCGAAAGCATGTATTGGTTTTAGCGAAATATCTTTCTTAGGACACCGTGTTGGTCATGGGTTCCTAAAAACAGAAGACCATAATACAAGTAAGATACTTAACATTTCTATTCCTAAGACTAAAAAGCAAGTACGAAGTCTCTTAGGTCTAATACAATTTTATGGACGATTCATCCCGAATCTGTCCTCCATTATGTCACCTCTTTCTTCCTTGCTAAAGAAAGGGTCTCCTAATGTAGTCCATTGGACTCAAGAATGTCAATCCTCTTTGGATAAGGTTAAAACTATGTTTTCTACTTCACCTATCCTAGTATTGCCTTCTAAGGATAAGACATTTATTCTTCGTAGTGACGCTTCATCCACCGGGATTGGAGCTGCACTAATGCAAGAGTACTCTGGAACTCTGCATCCGGTGATGTATATTTCTCGGAAATTAAATGCCGCAGAGAAGAATTACTCGGTCCTAGACCGTGAATTATTGGCTATGGTTTGGTCAATCCTTAAACTGCAAAGATTTCTTCTGGGCGCGCATTTCATTGTGGAAACTGACCAGAAAGCTCTTACGGCTATTCAGAGTAAAAATCTGAAGAGCGCGAGATCAACGCGATACGCGATTGCTCTACAGCCATTTCATTTTTCGGTGCGAGCTATCCGTGGGTCAGAAAATGTGATGGCAGATATTTTGTCTAGATGCCCACACGATTCATAACTGTTATACAACTTTGATACAGTTGTTTCTATGTTGAAATGTGTACACATATGTAATATATCATATATTGATTGTAACACTACTTAGCGGTTCATTGATATGTATTCACCGCTGATCTTTCAATGTTTTTCGTCTTTGATGATCATGATGTTAAGATATCTTAGATGGAATTTATGTATAAACTAATGTGAAAATTGTGTCATTGCTAATATTGTAGTATGCGTTGGTGACACCTCTCTGGAAATATTTATACTTAGAGAAGTACTTTCTCTAAGGTCATAAAACTTATGCTTATCATCTGCGCATTGTTATTGGTGCGTTGTGAGCCTATTGTATGTTGCTCCTAGATGTATTTCAAAAAAAAAATGTACCTTTTTTTTCCCGAGGGGTGTGGTAATCTGTTGCGTGCATATTTTGACGCACATTTTACAAAAATCGATATGGCTATTTAATATGGGAAAAATATAGACATTCATTTATTTGTGTATGAAAATGCTGTCTATGGTAAAAGCGAGATAATCCATGTTTGATTCACACTTTTGATTATAGAAGTAATCGTTCTGGATATTGATCCGGCGCAAGGATTGCTCTTGCGTTTGTACTTATTTTTTAGGGCCAGAAAATATATTAATTTGCTTATTGTGTTTATGGCCTGAATTCATATGTATTACATATTATTAGTACAAGTAGAATCAGTCCTATATTGTATATTTTGGATTGGTAGGAGGGACTAGATTCTTGTATTCCGGTCTAGCGGAAGTATGAGTTGTTTTGACAAGTCGTGAGGAGTTCCGATGTACTGCTTACAAATGGCGGGGTTCGTTTTTCTAGAGCTGGTCCTTTCTTCAGGAAAAAATGTCTTACGAAGTGGTATTTCTTCTGAAGGAGATGGTGTCTCTACGATAGTTTGTGTTCGAGACTCTCCTTATGTCAGTATATAGATGATTCGGACTCCAGGTAAACCCAGCTCCTATTTTGATGATCTCTCGTCGGTTAGGCCTAGCTTGACTTTTGGTGCTTCGTTATGCTAGTGTCGTGTTTGGTATCGACGAAGATGACAGATTTTCCTGCAGCGGTTATGGCTACGTGAAATTAACCTGATCACCGTAGAGCTGTATGGAAACATTTATGAAATCCTTTATATACCCATTACAAATTAACTCTGGCTTATATTCTCCTCCCTATGCATGAGTGAACGACAACTCAGGGAGGTAGCCATGTTGGATTTCGGTCATCATATGTTTTGATCACTGCCAAGAGAACAGATTATTTATCTTATTATCGGACAGTGACAGAGAGATCTCAATCCTGCTAGAAACCCCCCTCGTGGTTTCATAATCTATACTACAAACTATGGACGTCAAGTAACTTTAGTTATTTATCGATTCCTTCACTGACGCGTTTAGTCAGATAGGGGAATGCGGCCATAATGTATCATGACATTGAACTTTGATGTACTGCCATTATTTCTGAATGTGTCATGACTTCAGATCTGCTATGTATACCTACAAATTGATATGTCAACGAACCATGATGTACTCGTATGTCCCAGTGTGTACGTCTGAATAAATTGAGTAAACTAAGATTCCAGCAGTCTGCATTGGTGCCTTGTAGACAAGTGTGAGTGGTTATATTGGTCAGCACACGAACAGTACACCATTCGCGGTAATCACACTCTACACTTCTACTTCATACATACACCATCCTGCGTCGGCTGAAGTGACCAAGTTCAGGGCCTGCTTCCCCTGGAGCCTTTGCCTTCCCTAACTCAGGACTAGGGTGAGTTACCCATTTACAGCTGGGTAGACTGGAGCATGCCTGATCTCAACAACACACCACTCTTCCTTACAGAGCAGACAGACTGATACTTTACAGTGGTGTACTACAGGTGTAGTAAGAAATAACGTCTTTACAGCATCCATATTGCATCATTGATTCGTTTAACAGCCCCGGTTACCCTCTTACCAAATTCATTAGTCATAGCCAAGGGTAGGATCAAAGCGTCACAATATATAAAACCTGGACAAACTATTCACGTGGAACCCTTACCGGGAGAAGATATAAATGAAGACCCAATGCTATTTATTACGGAAGGAATAGCAGAAGTCACAACAAACAGAGACTTCCCGGTTATGATAGTCAACACATCTGGTAAAACGACAACCATTGCTAGAGGGGCTATCATAGCTCAAGTACAATCATCCTCCATACGAGACACCTACAAAACTAAACAAGGTAACACTGACCGACATAATGCAGGCGAGAGTCATACCCATCAATCCCCGCCCCCACATCAGACCACACAATACACTTCCCCCACCCCATTGACTCTGCTGCATGGCACGTTAGGTCTAGAGGTAAGACTGATTGAGATAGGAGGTTTCATAAACAAAACATCACTTCACAGAACTATACCCATCAGTCCCCGCGTCAGACAACACAATACACCCCCCGCCGCTCCCAAGGTTCAGTGCAAGTGCTTCGACACTCCATAATACCTCCATGGAGAAAGACGGAGAGTTCAAAACAAGCTAAACAATTGCCCGGAGGATACCTGGAAGCACCGAAAAGAGAAATGGTATACACGGATGGCACAGAATATTATCAGAACACCCGCAAATATCGAACACGAAGACAACCAGAAATCGATTATCAGTTCAAATACCCAGACATGGTTGATCAAGAGATCATTATAGAAGCCTATCGGAGTACACAGTCTCCTAAGGAAAACGTAGCCCCACGAGGAACACTGTAAACCTAGTTATACAAGATCAACCCAGGTTGCAAAGATGTAGAGTAAGCATCCTTCGCAAAATCCCATACACTTCGAATCGATGTAGATCACAGAATAATCGAGCTGTTTCATTCCCTACACAGGACCATATGAATTACATTGCTACAAATCGACGTCACTTCAATCTACAGAAGAGAGACTCTTACCACCGCCATCATCCAACCATACAAATAATCCATATGATGTCCTGCCACACAACCGGATGGATAAATTGCCGTAGTGAAAGTGAGAGCGCATAAGTACTGTTGAGGATTGCTTCATGTCTGCAGCATGGCGCATTCCTCAAATGATTATATCTCCGCGACTGATGTCGATGATTGTTTCATGCTTACAGACATTTGGATTTGTCGACGATCCGAATGGCTGTATCATGGAACACCTCAAACGAATAGAGATATATCTCATCGACCGATGTCGATGGTTGTTGCATGTGTGCATGCATTCGAGTTTTGATCACACTCGGATTGCTGCACCGTGGAACATCGCAATTGAATATATATTAACGACGTAGTATGCATATCTCTATGCATGACGCGTATGTCTTTGTAACGTCATTCGACTTGTGGGTTTTGACCCGAACGGCAGTGTGTTTCCGAAGTGTGGCCATTGCCACTGATATTGTGTGGTACAACCACTTTTTAATTGTGTGGCTGGGAAGCCATTTGAGCAGTGTATTTCTTGAACCAAACGTAAGTCGTCGTATGAATAACGCAGTTTGCATAATTATGGCAGATTAGCCTGGCGTGGTATGCCAAAGGAACATTATGTTACTAGCAATAGTGTAAGTCTAGTATAGATGGATATTGTACAGCTAGCGGCAAGCGTAAGCCTAGTGTAACGGATATTAAACGACTAGCAGTAGACGTAAGCCTAGCATAATAAGTGTATTGCGAAACTAGCAGGATAGTTAAGTCTAGTGCAACAGGCTATTGTATAAACTAGCGACGGGAGTAAGTCTAGTTAGCCTCTGAATTTATGCCAAAGGACATTGGCCGTTAAAAGGAACTGACCTCTAACCAGAACTCTAGATAGAGATTGTGAACATGTGCTTATGAAATAATGAGAACTCTTACAGATCGTATATGAATGTGATGTGAACTTTTGTTCCCATGTAGTTGGTGTCTGCTCATGGTATGAAATTACTAATTAAATATTTTGAGTCGTCAAAATCACAGTCTTATCAGCTATCGTATTCGGAGTTGAGTTAAATGCTATTCATCTTCAACTGATTATGACCAGTGATGATTAATGTCTTAACACGCTGCATCTCACACTGCCAATATAATCAATAAGACAAGAGACTCATACAGGTCAGTCAAGGGTCGAATATTTAATATGAAATATATTCAGCACATAATGAATCACAAGGGTTAAAGCAGACATTATCGATACCAACGGACAGTATTACGGAATCCTACAAAAGTGATAAGAACCCGAGGGACTTTGACTCTATAAACTGAATACGTATATAATAACTTGGTCATCCTCAAATACTAGAAGTCATCGAAGCACCCATAACACACGGGGATCCCGAGAGCGCCCGTAACAAGTACATTGCCGTGAAGAAAGAGAGAGCGCACAAGTACATTGCCGTAGAGGAAGAGAGAGAGCACAGGTACATTCCGTGGAGAAAGAGAGAGCGCACAAGTACATTGCCGTAGAGGAAGAGAGATCGCACAAGTACATTGCTGTAGTGAAAGAGAGAGCGCACCAGTTATCGTGCTAGTAGTCAAGACGACATCTCTAACGATCTTGACGAACTGTGAGAGAGATTTGCCGCGCGATGACACGGTGTTACATTTTTCGCTCGAATTTAAGAAATAAAATGTAAGAAAAAGTACGGTGATCCGTTTGGCTTCTAAATTTCAACAATTTTAATCTGTGGGTGAATAAAGACACAAGTACCAACTTGGCTTACAACGATGGCTCAGTATCTATCCGTCAAATGGATAATGAAAAGACCCTACTGGTCCTGTCTATTTCTCCCTCCTTCTCTCTTTCTCTCTCTCTCTCTCTCTGTCTCTCTCTCTCTCTCCTGGTCTCGGTGTCTCTCTAACACTCGACATCTGCTGATGCGGCGTTTCCGTTACGCTCTTCTCTCGTTACTTTCAGGACCCAGGTATTGTAACCCCTTCTCCTGATTTCTGCGATGATTTTCGGGTATCAAGTATGAGTTACTTGATTCACTGTAGAAACTTCTCTGCTGCTGAATAGCTTCTATAACTTTCCCCTTTTAACCCACTCCGGATTTAGAGGAACACAGCATTGATTTCTGGCTGAATACAATTATACCCGTCTCCCGGCCACTTGCCGTTGCTGGAGACGTATAATAGCGATGAGCTCTGGGCTTTATGATAAATAAACCCGATCCCGCTGAAGCATGGGGGCCTCACTGCAAGAGAACTGTTTAAGTCTCGCTGAAGATTTGTACTTCACTGCAAGAGACCGTAAGTTATTTTCTTTCGCTGCTGGTGATATCTCGAGTCCTCTGACCCCTGAGATATTTACTTTTGCCGTGGGTAATTTGTAGTGGCAAATTACACTCCCCCACTGTTGCCGTGACCCGCTGAAATTAAAAGAAAGTGCGTCTAATGGACACCAACTCCAACATAAAGCATCTCTAACATATCGCTCCCAATAAATCTTTACAACTCCCCTAACCCGCTCTGCACCACAATACATAAAATATTTCTACCAACGTGTCACTTCAATCTCACTCCTTCTTCACCCCTTCTCTCGTTCTGCACAACAATACATAAAATAATATTACTATCCAAGTGTCACTTCAATCTCCCGCTCCTTCTACTCCCCTTCCCTTCCACTTAAAACTGCCAGGTAAGTAAACACAAACTCCCGACCTGTCTGACTCTTATCTATTTGTTACGCATGGCTAACCACGTGTCCAAACATTCAACTAGGGAAATCTTTTGTCCCAAATTCCTTGGTCTCTTTTTTACCATTACACATTGAGGTTTTCCGACTTAAGCCTCAATTTAAATTAAACCTCTTGCTATAGGAATAATTTACTCCCCTCAGCAGTATAATTCAAATATAACATACATTTGTACCCTCCAACTGCATTTCCTAGATTTAAGGCACAATAAAATTAACGTACACACAATTGGATGCCCACCAAAATTACACTTGTAAATATACAGGAATAAATGGTGGTATTTCACAACACTCTACAACTATGAGCACCCGTGTCTCTCATAACTTCATACGTTCCTATCTACTGCCAATAATCCTAGAAAGAATTATGCACCCTTTACATTTTATCATTCTTGAAAGATAATAATGGATGGCGCTTACGTTTATAACTTTAAGTTCATGTCACCGACGAAACTTTACTTACGGGCCTAGACTTATCAAAGAACCCACTAATAAGTAAAACGATAATACAATAATTACATACCAAATGATAGCGTTTCTCCTGCTTGAAAAGCAGACAAAAATTTTAGGTACACAGCAGGCAATTATTTCTTCAGAGAGAAAGATCCCCTGTCTAAACGACTGTTTATATACACAGGGAACCACTCCCGCTGATCACCTCCTACGTATCTGCTAAGCTTCATACTTGGGCCAATGGAAACGCTACCAAGTTAAATAACTGCGACCTACGCCAATCAGATTTGAAAAAACGCGCCGACCGCGTGTCCTAAAATTGCATCCCGACCGCGTGCGTTTTGACTTGCGTCATACAAGCGTGCACGAAATAGCGATTTTCGTAAACAGAGAAAATCTACGTGATCGCGAAAAATTTAGAAGGCAAAAAAAACAAAAACTGGTGCGAGTATAAAATAAACCTACCGTCATAAAAGAACGCAATTAGATACCTACCAAAAAAAAAAAAATACCAAACACGATGAGTATTCATGGAGAAGAACCATGGCAAACACATATAGTTACAAAGAGAAGAAGAATGGTGAAACCTCAAATGGAAGAACAGAATCGGGCCTGTTGAAAGGACAGAATTACAGTACTTCATCACACCAGCGCGTGTTGGGATAGCAGAAAATGAGCTTGCAGACAAAGAAGCCAAACGTGGAAGAACTGGTTTCAACAAAATTGAAGTAGGCCTTGGGAAATTTGAAATTAAGAACTTAATTGCACAAGCAACAATAAAGAATGAATTAATAGCATAGGACTAAAGGAAGACACTCATATAAAATCCTGGAAAAAAAACAAGCAAACAATGTCAAATACAAGATGAACTAAAAATACCAATTAATAAATATCATTGCAAAGGCTCAAGCTTGGAACAGGATATTTCATGATAGAGGAACCTACGTGTGAAGAGTGTCAAGAACCAAGCACAATTAGACACTTTTTGGTGGACTGCAAAAAATATGACCAGCAGAGGCAAAATACTGCAATAACCACAAGGTAGAAATTCTCATAGATACTAAGACCCCATCAGAAGTACACAAGTTCATAAAACACTTTATTACAAAAACAAAAGCTAACATATAAAAAATAAATTAAATAAGGATGCGAGCCAGTAGTCTACAGTGGTAAATATCCTCCCAGATAAATACGGACTGACTATAAATAAACCTCCAATCAACATTAAATGCATACCAGTGTAAGATACTACCATTTTTCTGAACAATAAAACAATATGAACTATAACTGTAAAGTAAAAATACCTACTATTGAAATAATACAGAATAGAGCATAAAACAAATACAAACAAGAAAATGTAACAATAAATGAAACGTATCCTGATATAACTAACAGCTCCATGTATATGGTATATGGTTGAAAGGGCGTGCTACAAAGAAAAGTAGTAAACACCTTTAAAAAATAAGAATAATTATTGACAATCCTTTCTGTCCCATAACTGTAACCAGATATGGAAGACAATTAAAAAACAAAACACTGGATGAAATATCATGGCAACAGGGTCTGAAAACACACAGGGAGAGCACAACAGTGAGAGAAAAAAAATGCGGTAAAGGTTTATCCGGATTGCACTTTTAAAAACACCCGACAAGATATTAAATTTAACATACATCTTAGCAGCAACCAGGAGCGTACTTAAAGTATTTGACACTCCCCCCCCCCCCCACCCCCCACCCTCCCCCCACAAAGTCCTTCTTTGTTCTTGAATACTCGAGCTTAAAAAAATGGAGACCAAATAAGAAATGGCGAGGGCAACAGAAGAGAAACATAAAATGATAAACACGTGACATAAACACGTGACAAAAACTTGAGCCCATGGCACAGAACAGGAAGTTTTGGTTTTAAGGACTATCTTCATTACCATCAGTGCTCCGATCTCCTCCCTTAGATCACACAAGGAGGACCTCAGCACAGTGCACGAACTCCGTAGCATCGGCGGGGATCTTAATGTATGCATACAGGAATCACACATTCTATAAATATTTTTGTGGTGGGCTGGTTTCCTAATTTTTAAATTTTGCCATGGCAGCTGCCGTATGGCCTATGTGACGAAAGTACTGAGATTCTGTCTTTCAAATGGCCCATGTCTTTTTCTCCTTGCATTTTGTTCACTATTTTTGGAGGGATTACAGAAAAATCCTTCTCCATGTTTCTTCTCCTTCTATTATTTACGTTTTTTTTTCAAGATGAGATCACGATGGAGTTTGATCTATGTGTTTAGAATGGGGGTGTAGGGAATTAGACAGTATTTTTCTAGAAGAAAGATTATAGAGGCTAGATCAGGATTTGCACCAGTGTCCTTTTTTAAAGATATTGCGTGGCCATATACGCATTTTTCGGGAGTTAAATTATTTGCGGCCATTTTTGCTTCATTTCCGCAGTATAGGGCTAGGACCAATTCCCGGTTCTTTGTCTAGCAGAAACTGGTTGCATCAGCGTGATCTAAGGTTCTGATTGGCTGAGAACTAACTGCAGTTGAAATGCAGAGCTGCCATTGGCTTTAGAACCACGCCGCGCATATGACGTCATGAAGTCGGCGCGTGAGGGTCTTGATTATAAAAAGGCCTATATTTCATAGCTTCTTTCTCTTTTAATGAAAAAATTGCCAAAGCCGGGTTGCCAGAGTCAGGTCGATTGCCTTCAGTTGGACATTCGAGATTTGGTAAGCATGAATTTTTGCGTGAGGACTTTATTTAATTTTTCTAGTCCTAGCCGATCATTTAGTTTCTTGGGAAGTTTTAGTTTAATTTAATTCTTAACTCCAGAGCCATCAATTCGATCTTAGTGATAGACTTGAAACTTTATAGGTCCATTTAATTCCTTGTTGAAGGAATAGCGGCATGGTTTAAAAGTTGAGATATCACCGCTTTGTATTATTGCAAAGTCGGTCGGGAGAGAAACTCGCATCTGCGAATTTTATTTATTTACAGAATAGTCGGGAGCGTGTAATGTGTATTTTTATTTGTGATTTTAGTGAGAGTATTGATGCTCGCTATTTATATAGTTACGCATATATCTGTGGACGGAAGTGATAGAGGTATTAATTGGAGCACGTGTGTGCTATCAGTAATGAATGTATGCAGGAGCGCGTGGTTGAAAAACTGCGGCACCACGTGGCTGAACTACGGGGTTTTCAATTTGATAATCGGGGGTTATGTATAACTTTTGACGGCAGGTAGATGCTAGCGTAAACAGGATTATATGTTATTGATTGTGCATTATTGTTCTGTGAATTCAGAAGATGGGAGAAGTAATTTTAAAGGGAATTATTTTGTATTACATTTTGAATGTGATTACTATTATTGACGGGAATTTTAGGAATTCCTAGAGAGGGCTAGTTTTAGTTGTGTTAAACATTACGGCATTAGTGTCAGCGTAAGAAGTAGGCCACAGTACGTCTGCCCAGACGGGCCAGTGAAAATATTGTTGTTGCTCGGAGTTAGTCAGGCAGAACAAGCGATCTGGGTTAGCCAATGTTTACTTTGTAGGCTCAGGTAGAGAGGGGAGTTACGTGGTGAAGAGTAAGGAAGTTAATTGTTATTTGAAATGTATTATTATGGTTTGTTTAGCTGTTGTTTTGTTTTGTCTAAAACAGCAGGTACCGGCTTTGTGGGAATGAGAGCGGAATTTTGAGACCACAAAATTTCTCCCACGGCAAAGTTGGGGCATTCGCAGAACCGCAAGGGTTTTACGTTAGTTGCCAGTAGTGGAAGGAGAGGAAGAAAATACGTTTTCCCAGCCAGGGGAAGACATTTTCCAGCGAATAGGATTTTTGTGGATAAATCCTGAGCTCTGACGCTCGTTACACACGCAGATTTGGCAGGCTGCCAGCGTTGTGGTAATTTTATGTTCGCTTCTTCACGGCCATAATAAAGCCGACGGCCCAGTTATAGGTACTCGGGCAGGTAATTTCAGAGTGGTAGAAGTCAGCTACAGTTCCAGTCCAGAATCCAGTGGGGTTCTGTTAAACCTCAGTCATCAATTCCAGAGTTAGTGGAGAGAGAGAGGGTAAACATTCTCTCTACTGAAGTCAGCACAGATAGGCAGAACTGTTAGTTTTTGGTGAATCATAGCAGAGGACAGCTGCTGAAGTTTAGAGGTGCAGTTAGTTGTGTTCAGGAGATTCCAGGATAGGCTGTGTAGAACCGAAGTCTGTGCAGAGATTGTGTAGTCACTTCGCAGTCGTTCCAGCTATCAGTGGACTTAGAGTTAGAGTTAGAATTTAGAACAGCTAGTTTGGAGTGTAGGCGACATCAAGTGCAGTGTAGTTCATTTCAGTTAACCTTACCTTCTTTCTCCATACAGGTTGCAATTGTGGGAGAAGGGTTGGGGTTGATGCATTTTTAACTGTGCTTGATTTTGTTTCAGGTGTGCTTCCTCGCCTTTTTTTGTATTTGACATGTATATGAGTTTGTTTATAGGTGTATAATAAACTTGTATAAATTGTAGCTGGCATCAGTCATTTCCTTTAGTACAGTAGCTATATGTTGTCTGTACCTTGGTGTTTGTGAATCTTAATTTAACCTTATCCCCGTAGGGTAGTTAGAGGTGGTTCGAGGCCATAGCAATTTAAACGTCCGAAGTGGCGAGGAAAGAATCAACCTCGGTTCTCAACCTCGGAGCCAATGGTCTCAACTTTCACATTTTGCACTATATTTCTATCTGAATCAAATTTTCCAGTCTTCCTTCTCACTAGTGTCTTGTCACTATAGGTAGACGGTCTCTAGTCCTAAATCCATTTCGTGACAAAGTGGCGGCGTTCGTCCGGGATCATCTTTGTTGGGATCAATTCTAGATTCATAGATTGTCTCTGAAGAAAGTTCTGGAAATAGATTTTCTTTATAATATCCCCTAGACTTGAGCTATATTAAGACTGATCCAGCTATAAGTTTTTTTCCACAGGTTACAGTTAGTTAGATGATAGTTGTAGTAAGGTTGTTTATGACTTAGAGGTAATTGATGGCTAATTGAATTTTTTTTTCTTAACAGGAAAGTAAATTCGGGTTTTGGGTAGCTGGATAACTTGAATTTTTTTCAGGTAGTTATTAGTCAGACTTGGTGCTAGTCTGAGTGCGGGTTTTTGCGACAGCATATTCCTAGTAGGTAACAGTAAATTTTTCTTGTTCCTTTTTTGTCATTTCCCCTCGTTGTGAGTACTGCTGATTTGTCAGGTAAGATGGCTGAATTGGTCAAGCTACTTACTGCATGGAAGGACGCAGCTAAAAGCATGGGGATGAACGAGGCCGAGACTAGGGCTTACATTATGAGGGAACAGGACCGGCAGACGGAGAGAGAGAAAAGGGAAGCGGATAAAGAAGAGAAGACCCGACAGGCAGAGGAGAGAAAAGCAGAGAGGGAAGCCCAGGAGAAGATAGCAGAGAGGGAAGCCCAGGAGAAGATAGCACAGAGGGAAGCCCAGGAGAAGATAGCACAGAGGGAAGCCCAAGAGAAGTTAGCACAGAGGGAAGCCCAAGAGAGGGAGAAGGCATCAGAGAGACAGCATGAACTTGCCCTGCGTTCACTGGAACTGCAGTACCGATCTTCGGAAGGCAGTTCGGCTAACGGAGATTCTCCCGGAGCAGGGGCAACAGACACCTCAGGAAACGGAGGGCCCCGGATGGCAGCCATGAATTTTCCGATGGACTCTTTTCCTAACGGGAATGAGAAAATTGAGGTATTTTTAGAAAAATTTGAACGGATGGCAAAGGCATACGGGCTGGATGATAGTCTTTGGTGTCTCAAATTATCTCAATCTCTAAGAGGACATGCGTATGAGGTCTATAGCAAGATGCTGGTAGATGACCAAGGTAACTTTGAAGCTCTGCGGAACGCCCTGTTACAGCGATTCCAATGGACTCCCCGGAAGTGCCAAACGATGTTTAGGGAAAGTCGACTGGAGAAAGGAGAAAGTTTTCCCCAGTTCGCAGAGAGGCTGAGGAATTACCTCACTCGCTGGAGAGAGTTGTCGGGTTTGGCTAAATCTTTTGAAGGATTGGAAGAATTAGTTCTGTGCGAACAGATAAAGGCCAACATGTCTCCGGACTTAAGGAAGTACCTGGCGGAGCAGGGCGCACAGCAACTGGACCAGATAATTCTTTTTGCTGAAAGGTTCCAGACGGCACAGGCCGAAGTACTGGGACAGAAAAGAAAACACCCTGACCTGCCAGCCCCGGACAAAGGAGCATCTTCATCGCATTCGCCTTCCTCTTCAGCTCACCAGCAGCAAGGGCCGTCTCGCAAGGAGCCCCCTCCCAGTCATAACATGCGCTCCCAGCCGCCTAACAGAACACAGGGGCCGACTTCTCATGAACCCGTCAGGAACCGGGGAGATAAGGAGAGATAGTGTAGGTTCTGTCGGACTACTTCTCATTGGACAACACGGTGCCCAAACAAACAACCCGCTCATCACGTGGCTCATTTAAGGCCTGTGAGGGTGAAACAAGGGAAGAAGTGGAAACCCTTCCAGTCAGAGAAGTTGTTTTCCAACAGCGGACCAGCCGAAGTGAACGGGACGGGGACAACATGCTTATTTGACAGCGGGCTTACATACCCCAGCATAGTCGCCCGACATCTGGTGAAGCCCTGGCAGATGACGAAGGAAAAAGTGAATATTGGTGGAGTTTTAAGGAAAGGGACTTCACAGTGCTTTCCGGTAGCCAATATTGAGGTGAAATGTAGGTTCGTGTCTGGCACCATCAAGGCAGCTGTAACGGCTCAGCCAGCCTATGACTTCATTCTCGGCAACCCATATTTAGTTTTGGGGAACCCGCCCACACCGATCCTTGCTGATGCAAGGGGGCCTACTGCAGGCCAGATAAGTGAAAAAGGAGAACCCCTAATTCACGGAGCCCCGAGCGAGCTCAAACATAGCTGTCGTGCCAAGGAGAGGTGCAACGCCTCTGACGACAGTGGTATGTTAATTGCAGAGGCAAATTCGCCCGCCAGCCCTGTTCAGCCAACCGGCCAAACAGTGGTGACGACGCCTCTGATTCAGGAAGTACACTCTTTGTTGTCGGGAATTAGGCCCCCGATGGTATTAGCTCCTTCAAGTGAGGGACATACTGACAAGAGCGGTATTACATATGTCAACGACCAGCGCCATCTTCATAGGGCACAAGATAGCGGTCTGAGCGAGCATATAGTTCCAACCAGCCCTGGAGCCCCATCCGACCAGCACTTTACTCAAACGGAGGAGGACAGTGATCTGAGTATCCGTTTGCCTATAGACGGAGATGGGCCCCACAACTCTCGTATCTCGTTTACAGGAAACAACTCTTGTAACGAGCAGCCTGAAAAATTGGCTAATCTTTTCCAATTCGTTTCACGGAACATTGGAACCAGTTACTGAGAGCTTTAACTCAGATTCTCTGCGATCTAACGGGATCTTAAACCGTCAAGTGTCACTGCAGGACACATCCCAACTGACGCCAGTAACTCTTACAGGGGAGGGCAAGGTTGAAGGTAGAACCAGGGGGTTAGACGGAGAGCTCCCGTGGTCTACATTTTCATCTCACCAACTTTTCAGGCCAGAAAAGAGTGAGAAAAGCGACCTTACGCATTTGCAAGGAGCTATTTTTTGGAGAGCTCTGTCCCCGCTTCAGATTGGTAGGGGAAGAGCGAGGCGAAAACCACTGCCATGGGCCTCGCTTATCTCCCTTTCATCAAAGGTAGAAGCTATTGAGGTCGATCGTGATCCAATAGACACCCAGCAAGAAATCGGAGGCCCTACACCAGAGGAACCCGAGACGTTGCATCAGTTTCGCACTGTACCAGCAGTCACAACCCTGCTGTCGCGCAGCGAGGAAGTCGCCATCGCCAGGTCGCCACAGCGCCCGCCGGTCACATCAGCTGACCAGGACAGCCGTTTGACGGTCATAGCAAGGGAAAGTTCAGACCCGCCATTAGACGGCACAGGTCTGAAGAGAGATCAACTCTCCCAACGGAGCATAGGAGCTCATTCTAGGAGAGGAGGAAGGAGGAAACGCAAAAGAGGAAGGTCGAAGAACACTGAATAGGAGGGGTAAGGACAAACAGCCTTGTAGACAGGAATAAGGGCCAATGTGAAACACAGAGATTTCAGTAAGGAGATCGTTGCTCAATCTTTGAAAGGGGGGAGTGATGTGACGAAAGTACTGAGATTCTGTCTTTCAAATGGCCCATGTCTTTTTCTCCTTGCATTTTGTTCACTATTTTTGGAGGGATTACAGAAAAATCCTTCTCCATGTTTCTTCTCCTTCTATTATTTACGTTTTTTTCAAGATGAGATCACGATGGAGTTTGATCTATGTGTTTAGAATGGGGGTGTAGGGAATTATACAGTATTTTTTCTAGAAGAAAGATTATAGAGGCTAGATCAGGATTTGCACCAGTGTCCTTTTTTTAAAGATATTGCGTGGCCATATACGCATTTTTCGGGAGTTAAATTATTTGCGGCCATTTTTGCTTCATTTCCGCAGTATAGGGCTAGGACCAATTCCCGGTTCTTTGTCTAGCAGAAACTGGTTGCATCAGCGTGATCTAAGGTTCTGATTGGCTGAGAGCTAACTGCAGTTGAAATGCAGAGCTGCCATTGGCTTTAGAACCACGCCGCGCATATGACGTCATGAAGTCGGCGCGTGGGGGTCTTGATTATAAAAAGGCCTATATTTCATAGCTTCTTTCTCTTTTAATGAAAAAATTGCCAAAGCCGGGTTGCCAGAGTCAAGTCGATTGCCTTCAGTTGGACATTCGAGATTTGGTAAGCATGAATTTTTGCGTGAGGACTTTATTTAATTTTTCTAGTCCTAGCCGATCATTTAAGTTTCTTGGGAAGTTTTAGTTTAATTTAATTCTTAACTCCAGAGCCATCAATTCGATCTTAGTGATAGACTTGAAACTTTATAGGTCCATTTAATTCCTTGTTGAAGGAATAGCGGCATGGTTTAAAAGTTGAGATATCACCGCTTTGTATTATTGCAAAGTCGGTCGGGAGAGAAACTCGCATCTGCGAATTTTATTTATTTACAGAATAGTCGGGAGCGTGTAATGTGTATTTTTATTTGTGATTTTAGTGAGAGTATTGATGCTCGCTATTTATATAGTTACGCATATATCTGTGGACGGAAGTGATAGAGGTATTAATTGGAGCACGTGTGTGCTATCAGTAATGAATGTATGCAGGAGCGCGTGGTTGAAAAACTGCGGCACCACGTGGCTGAACTACGGGGTTTTCAATTTGATAATCGGGGGTTATGTATAACTTTTGACGGCAGGTAGATGCTAGCGTAAACAGGATTATATGTTATTGATTGTGCATTATTGTTCTGTGAATTCAGAAGATGGGAGAAGTAATTTTAAAGGGAATTATTTTGTATTACATTTTGAATGTGATTACTATTATTGACGGGAATTTTAGGAATTCCTAGAGAGGGCTAGTTTTAATTTGTGTTAAACATTACGGCATTAGTGTCAGCGTAAGAAGTAGGCCACAGTACGTCTGCCCAGACGGGCCAGTGAAAATATTGTTGTTGCTCGGAGTTAGTCAGGCAGAACAAGCGATCTGGGTTAGCCAATGTTTACTTTGTAGGCTCAGGTAGAGAGGGGAGTTACGTGGTGAAGAGTAAGGAAGTTAATTGTTATTTGAAATGTATTATTATGGTTTGTTTAGCTGTTTGTTTTGTTTTGTCTAAAACAGCAGGTACCGGCTTTGTGGGAATGAGAGCGGAATTTTGAGACCACAAAATTTCTCCCACGGCAAAGTTGGGGCATTCGCAGAACCGCAAGGGTTTTACGTTAGTTGCCAGTAGTGGAAGGAGAGGAAGAAAATACGTTTTCCCAGCCAGGGGAAGACATTTTCCAGCGAATAGGATTTTTGTGGATAAATCCTGAGCTCTGACGCTCGTTACACACGCAGATTTGGCAGGCTGCCAGCGTTGTGGTAATTTTATGTTCGCTTCTTCACGGCCATAATAAAGCCGACGGCCCAGTTATAGGTACTCGGGCAGGTAATTTCAGAGTGGTAGAAGTCAGCTACAGTTCCAGTCCAGAATCCAGTGGGGTTCTGTTAAACCTCAGTCATCAATTCCAGAGTTAGTGGAGAGAGAGAGGGTAAACATTCTCTCTACTGAAGTCAGCACAGATAGGCAGAACTGTTAGTTTTGGTGAATCATAGCAGAGGACAGCTGCTGAAGTTTAGAGGTGCAGTTAGTTGTGTTCAGGAGATTCCAGGATAGGCTGTGTAGAACCGAAGTCTGTGCAGAGATTGTGTAGTCACTTCGCAGTCGTTCCAGCTATCAGTGGACTTAGAGTTAGAGTTAGAATTTAGAACAGCTAGTTTGGAGTGTAGGCGACATCAAGTGCAGTGTAGTTCATTTCAGTTAACCTTACCTTCTTTCTCCATACAGGTTGCAATTGTGGGAGAAGGGTTGGGGTTGATGCATTTTTAACTGTGCTTGATTTTGTTTCAGGTGTGCTTCCTCGCCTTTTTTGTATTTGACATGTATATGAGTTTGTTTATAGGTGTATAATAAACTTGTATAAATTGTAGCTGGCATCAGTCATTTCCTTTAGTACAGTAGCTATATGTTGTCTGTACCTTGGTGTTTGTGAATCTTAATTTAACCTTATCCCCGTAGGGTAGTTAGAGGTGGTTTGAGGCCATAGCAATTTAAACGTCCGAAGTGGCGAGGAAAGAATCAACCTCGGTTCTCAACCTCGGAGCCAATGGTCTCAACTTTCACATTTTGCACTATATTTCTATCTGAATCAAATTTTCCAGTCTTCCTTCTCACTAGTGTCTTGTCACTATAGGTAGACAGTCTCTAGTCCTAAATCCATTTCGTCCGATTTCACTACCCAAGGAGATCAGGGGCAGAATGGCATTATTAGGACCCACTGGTTCTGAAAAAAGATAATTGCATTAAATATATTCCCTGTACTGGGGACCGAACCCGCCACTTTAAGAATTAGAGGCGGACGCCATACCGCTTAGCCACTCCAATCCCCCCAGACTTGGCATGAAATGAGTAAACATTTATAACACATAAGGAAGGGAAACCCGAGGCCTGTAAACAGTAAATAAATATTAGACAAACATAAAGGTATGTTTTCAGGCACTCGTAAGAAATAAAGAAGTAGAACACTTAGACAACAGAAAAACAACAGACGTGAGTGGCTTACCCAGGATTCGAACCCCGGACCTTCCATACGACAAAGGGATTTTTTTTGTTATTTTTGGTTACACAAGTTTTAGAAAGACACTTAGTAAATAGGGGATTTCCAGGATCCGTGCTACTCTAGACTAAGTATTTATCATGTCGTCATAAGCATTGTCCATTTATGCTACTTAAGGCGCATGTGTTGATTGGTTAGTTTCAACCACGTGTATGTCCGCTTTAGGCGCGTTATGAGAGGACGAGAGTTGGAATTTATTGTGAGGACTTCGTCGAGATATTTCTTATTGACAGAGGCGTCCCTAAAATATTTAGCACCCGGGGCAGATCCTATATCTGGAACCCTTATGGCATAAAGAAAAACACTTGCAAGCATATTTTTAACATTAAGTACTATTATAATAGTGTCCAATGGCACCCCTTTCCTGACTGTAACCCGGAGCAGACCACCCCCCTCGTACCCCCCCCTCCCCTCATTACGCCACTGCTTATTGACTCTGCTTTTATTTCTGATGCGTCTTTCGCTTGTTTATTACTAATTCATCATCATCATTTGTATTTCGCAACTAACAGATCACGGAGCTACCAGGTACAGGAAACTCACATTAAAACATCTATGTGTTCTTGTAGTGATGGTTTCTGTAACGATCTATTTCACATGATGACGTTGCCAGAGCCCCCGCCCCCCCCCCATCCTCCCCTTGCACAACTTTATATTAGGAGCCTCTTACGGCTTGCCTGAGGTAGTAGTAGTATAAGCATACCTCGCTTTATTGCGCTTCGTAGAAAGTGCGGTTTTTTTCAAATTATTCCTGTTTATTTCTTAGAGCGTGACTTCTTCTTCCGATAGATTTTGGCTCTCCACCAGCAAAAAGTCCCAAGCAAAAAAGTTGGTTTGGCCCAAGCAAAAATGGCCACCCCGGTGCATTTTAAAATAAATATCTCAAAACAAAAACCCGTTCACTCTTAAACACATGCGGTATTTAAAAGAATGTACTTGCAGTCGGAAATGACGTTTTGGGTGGTTTGTGTGTAGTTATAATTAGAAATAGTCTTAAACAGAGGCACATATACTAAACGCTTTATAAAGTTGATTGGGCCAAGCGCGTCTAACCGCTGAGGATATATAAAGTCGATTGGGACTTAATTTTGATTTTACAGTACATTGTTTTCTTTTAAGACCTAGCGCTATTGCGCACTTAATAGACATAGTGTAAACATGATTTTAGGCTTTTATATGCACTGGGAAGTTAAAAAAATGGGTGTGACCCGCTTTATTGCGAAATTCACTTTATTGCGGTGGTCAGGAACCGAACCCACAATATCTCCGAGGTATGCCTGTAGTCCTAATCTATCTTTGACTTCTAAGAGATCGCCAGGAACCGCACGGCTCCCGTTACTTATTCATTTCCTTTTTGCTGCCTTTGCAGCACGGAGTCAGGACTGCAACTGATGCCCTTTTCAGGAAGCCTGCACCAAGCATTTACACACACTTGTAGTGATGGTTTCTGTAACAATTCGTTTTACACACACACTTGTAGTGATGGTTTCTGTAACAATTCGTTTTACACACACACTTGTAGTGATGGTTTCTGTAACAATTCGTTTTACACGATGACGTTGCCAGCCTCATACACAGCCTTATTTTAGTCACCGTGTACGACATGCCTGACGGTACAGTGGTACTGTTCTATCTGTGCCCCCTCGGAGATCGCCGGAAATGACGTGGGTTCTTGTTACTTTACTAGTGTAAAAGCCCGTCATAAGACGGGAACTAAATTCAAAAGCACCAATACCTAACGGCAATTTTACTCATTCAAAAGTAATTTTTTTAAAAACACTGTGCATCACCACAGTACACGAACTACGTAGCAGCAGCGAGGATCCCAATGTGTGTATACGGGATCACACATTCTATAAATATATTTTTGTGCACACCGTCATTTGCCCATTCTTCTTTGGTAAGTGTTACTATTTTCAGGACAGTACCTAAATAAGGGAAAAAATACAATTAATGTCTAATTTTCAACCAAAGTTGCACCCCTTAGCGTTACGCTTACTTACTTACTTAGTCGTTCCCCTTCTACCGTGAGGTGTAGAGGTTTGGAAGAGAGAGCGCCAGACCATTCTATCAGCTGTCTTCTTCCTGGCCTGGTTCCATTCTAGTCCTCGGTCCTTCAAAGATTGTCTAATGTTGTCCTCCGAGCGGACTCTGGGTCGTCCTGGAGGTCTGGATCCCTGGCTCTTTGTTTCCCATGCTTGTCGTGGTAGCCGATCTTCTCCCATTCTGCAGACATGGCCAAACCATCTTAGTTGGGACTGTTCTATTTGGGTCTGCAGCGGGGGTGGGATTTTAGGCCTTGACGGATCGTCTGGTTGCGGACCATGTCTCTTCTTGTTACTTCAACCACTTTCCTCAGATACCTCATTTCTGAGGTTTGGATCTGGCTTTTGTGGGTTGTAGTCATTGCCCATGACTCGCATCCATATGTCAAGACTGGGACATAGGTGGAGCGGTATACAGCCATCTTCGTTTTCTTACCAACCTCTTTCTTGCTGAGGAATCCACGATTTATGGCCTGAAAAAGTCTCCCAGCCGCTGCTTCTCGAGTGGCCAACTCTTCTTTGATGCCCCCCTTTCGGTCTATAATAGCTCCGAGATATTTAAAGTGGTCGACCTGCTCCAGGACCTGTTCTCCCAACTTAATCTGATGTTTTCTTTCTTCTCGTGATATCACCATGGATTTTGTTTTAGAGCTGCTTATGACCATCCCTCTCTTCTCCAGCTCTTCCTTCCAGACTTGCAGGTTGGATTGGAGATGTGCCTCTGATTTAGCAATCAGGGCAACATATTCAGCAAATGCCAGCTCCGAAATATAGACCTGTCTCATCTTCCAGTACCCCACTGAATACTTTCTTGTTCTCTCCTTACATGCCTTGATGACATCGTCCATAAGGAGTATGAAGAGGTAAGGTGATAGGATATCACCTTGTCTTACACCAGTGGTGGTCTGAACTCTTCTGACTTATGGTTTGCTTTCCTCACATAATTTCTGCAAGACTTGTAGAAGCTCTGTATAGCATGAATCAGAGGTGCTGGAATATTCTTCCTTGCCAAACAGTCCCAAAGTTTGCTCCAGGGGACCCTGTCAAACGCCTTTTCCAGATCTATGAAACAAAGATGGATCTCACTCTTATACTCAAGGGCCTTTTCACTCAGCTGTCTGAGTGTGAAGATTAGGTCTTGAGTACTTCGGTTTGCTCGGAATCCGCACTGGACCTCATCCAATTGTGGCTCAGCTAGGCGTCGAGTCTCTGCTCTAGGATTCTAGAGTAGATTTTACCAGGGACACTGAGAAGGGATATGCCTCTATGGTTTCCACATTGTCGATTGTCACCCTTTTTGAAAATTGGTGTTATGATGGCAATCTCCCAATCCTTTGGTATGGTCTTGTTGCACCATGCTGCCTGTAGGACCTTTAGGAGTAATAGGTCGCCTGATGCTCCCATGTACTTAACCATTTCTGGTGTTATACCATCATGCCCTGCTGCTTTGCCCATCTTGATTTTCTCTAGTGCTGCCCTCAGTTCTTCCATCTTTATGTCATCTTCACCATCATTGATTTTCTCTTCTGTGCTAGTGGTTTTCATTTCTGATGCTTCACCATGCTCACCATCCAGGAGTTCTGAGAAATATTCTTTCCATCTTTCCATTACTTCCTTTGGGGCAGTAAGCAATTTGCCTTGCTTGTCCTTTATAAATTTGAGAGGACATTGTTTTTCCTTCCTCATGTTCTTTAGGGTCTTATAGAACAATTTCTGGTTTTCTTGTGCATCTTTTTCTAGCTTTTCTCCAAATTCTTCCCAGGACTTCTGTTTTGCTGCTAGCACTTTGTTCTCTGCTTCTGTTCTGAGTGTCACATATTCTCTATATTTTACCATTTGTCCTGTTGTGTTTTTAGCTCCTAAGTATTGTTTCCATGCCATTTTCTTCTCTCTTATTTTCTCTTTGACTTCCTCTGTCCACCAAGGTGTCCTCTTTCTCTGGTTCCCAAGTCGGACTTCACCGCATGCTTCTGCAGCAGCTGTCTTTATGATATCCTTGAATTTATTCCAGAGGGTTTCCAAGTCATCAGGTCGTTCTTCTGTGTTGCTCACCGCTGCATCAATAAGCCCCTGATATCTGGTCTTAATTTCTGGCTCTCTCAGCTTGTAGGTCCTAATGCTCATTTCTCCTGCTCGTTTACTTGGTTTTTTGCGTGATGTTGGGCAGTTCCTAGGCTGAGCAACTCTTTCAGTTGTTCGTTTGATTGTTAGCAGGTAGTGATCACTTCCAATCTCTGGCCCCCCTCCAGACTCTTGCATCTCGGACATATCTGAATGAGCTTCTCCGAACAATGGCATAGTCGATCACTGACTTCTCATTCTTGGTTGGTTCACATCTAGTGTATGCATGTATGCGCTTATGGGGGAACTTTGTCTTAGCGTTACGCACTGACAGAAAAAGCTGGGATTTTATTTATAGGTGTTAAGAGTCAGTATGTTGTAAGTTAGGAATGTGACCTTTTTATATTTCTTTTTTATATTTATGGTCAAAGGGACATTAATGATTGTATTAATTTTTTGGTACAGAACTGATTTAGTTGTTATCTCCCCTTGTGCTTGCTATTGTCTAGCTATATGCCCATATAAGGTTCTATTCGTAGATTTTCTTAGAACAGCCCCAGTACGTTCCAGTTGTGAACTAAACCCAAGTTACGCGTTGATCTGCGCAGGCGCCAAGGTTTTGGCGGGTCCGGAAGACTGGTTCGTTTGGGGCAGTCTGGCTGGGCGTTCGTGCGGAAAAGATATCACGCCATGTTTTCTGGCTGTGTATGAACAGGGGATCAGAATGTTTTGTGATTTAAAATATGTTAAAGATTTCCCCCTATTGTGATTCTGGCTTAGTGTCGTAAGCCTAGGAAATGGCAAGTGTTTTTGTGTCTGATTCCTGGAATGCAGAGCAGGTAAAAGATTAACATTTATTTACATAAAGAAGCCCGCTGTATATGCGGCCTATTTTGCCAGAGGTACTTGACCAGTTTGGTCGGAGATGATTAAAAGATTAACATTTATTTACATAAAGAAGCCCGCTGTCTATGCGGTCTATTTTGCCAGAAGTACTTGACCAGTTTGGTCGGAGATGATTAAAAGATTAACATTTATTTACATAAAGAAGCCCGCTGTCTATGCGGCCTATTTTGCCAGAGGTATTGACCAGTTTGGTCGGAGATGATTAAAAGGATTAACATTTATTTACATAAAGAAGCCCGCTGTCTATGCGGCCTATTTTGCCAGAGGTACTTGACCAGTTTGGTCGGAGATGATTGAAAAGATTAACATTTATTTACCTAAGGAAGCCTGCTGTTTATGCGGCGTGTGTTTTGCTAAAGAGGTGTATTGACGTGTGATTACGTCCATGACATAGTGTACCTTGTTCAGATGACAGTGTATGTATTGATGTCAGCGTGCTTTGTATTGTCCCATAATAAACCGTTAGAACCGTACCAGCTGTTCCTACTTCACTGACTCCTATATGTGGTACGAACGGTGTAAAATACTACAACATCACCACCCACACTGCTACATATATAAGAACGTACATCTACACTGTCTAATAGAAGCCCTCTACAGTGATGGCCAGTATGGCCTATGATCGAGAACACTACTGTTACAGTGGTCGCCAGCTTTAAGGGTCTGTTACCCATGTCATTCGCGTTACAAGTGGAATACAGCCCGTGTTTCCTGGGCGGAAATTGATGTGCAGGCAAGATTTTTTTTCAACGTTCTCAGTCAAGATTTTCCACGTGCAAGGTCAACATACCAAGAAGCTGAGCATTCGATTATCTAGACCTTGCATCATTGGGTTGCTGTTATTCTCGTGGCCAGGATTTTTTCGCCAGTTAAGATAAGTGGCTATATGTGTTGTAAACTGTGCCTCTGTATGTGAGGTAATTAAGCCTTCCTCTCTGCACATACTATTTATATTCCTTGTTCTATGTTACATGTTTCTTTGGTTTATATGTCATATATGTGTTTATATTTCTGCGGGTTTGGTTGGGCGGTGACTGTCGTAGAATATCCCACTTTACCGAGGGTCTACGACAGCGTTCTTTAGGGACTTTTGCGAATTTCCCGCAGTGGAAATTGCCAGCGACTTTTTCTTGCTGTCGTTTTTTGTCCACTGTGTTGGTTATTTGTGATATATTTGTTTAGTTGTGACGAGATGTTCTATGTTGTTTTTGTAATATTTTTCTCTGTTCTTTAGTTTTGATTAATTTGTTTGTATTTGTCTGCCTCCCTTTCCTATCGTTTATTTCTTTACACTTTTTCGTTTATACACTGTGTAGTCGATTGTTTTGTTGGTGATTCGCAGCTGTCGTTACATGCTTTGTAAGATTCTACTTTAGTTTTGCTTTAGTGTTTATTTGATTTCTGCGAACGATGTCGTTTGTCCTTGATGCTTCATCTTGTCTTTCCAGTTGTTGTTATTCATTGTTGTTATACACTGTCAATATTGGTAGGCACAATAAGTATACAAGTAATTAATTATAGTATTGATAACTAAGGTATTGATACAAGTTCTTGAGCAAAGACTTGTCACCCACTGTGGTGGGATAAAGTGAGTTTCTCAGGTAATATATTTACACAGGTTATTGATCTCACATAATTAGACATAATGTCTACACTGGATTACTTTATTGAACAAGGGAAAGCCCTTGGTAAGACTGGAGAAAAATTGGAGGAATTCGCAATGGTGGAATATGGCAAGGCGCAGAAAGCTGAAGAAAAGAGACAGAAAATGCAAGCAGAAGAAAGAAAATTCCAAATGGAGATGGAACAAAAGAAGTTAGAAGCTGAATAGAGAAAAATTCAGCAGCAAAGAGAAGCAGATGAAAGAAAATTCCAAATGGAGATGGAAAATAAAAAAATTAGAAAGAGAGGCTGAAGATAAAAAAATACAAATGCAAATAGAAGCTGAAGAAAGAAAGGAAAAAGAGAAAATGTTACATGACGAAAGAGTCTTAGCAATGGAGCTGGAGAAAATAAAAGTGGTAAATTCGAGTAATGCACAAAATGGTACAAGCAATCAAACAACTTCTGACAAGGCAAATATTAAGACTTATGATGTTAAGTTACATGCTTTCAATCCTACTAGAGATGACATTGCATTCTATCTAGATAGAATTCAGTTGGCATGCGAGTCCTATAAGATAGACAAGTCGCAATATTGTGATCAACTTGGTAAGTTACTTACAGGTGATGCTCAAAAAGTTATGATGTCGGTGGAAGACAAAAATAACTATGAGGTTGTCAGAGCGGCCCTGTTACAAAAATACCAACTGGATGAAGAAGGTTATCGCCTACGCTTTAAGTCTCTGTTGCCAGAGACAGGGAACAATTTTTCAGACTTTATATCAGAAATTCGCCTGACTTTTAATCGTTGGGTGGAATTGTCTAAAACTGAACACACATATGAGGCCATTGTTGACTTACTGCTTCGTGACAAAGTTATGTCATCTGTGAGTAAAAACTTTCTTTCCTTTTGATAAGGCCGTAAAGCTGATAAGGAAGGATTTAGCATATAAGGAATATACTGGTTCAGAGCTGTAGCTGGTTCTTTATTTCGTGAATCGCGAATGCGTGCTTCGTTCGTTTTGTAATCTTCAAATGAGGGTCACCGTTAAATGGACTCATTATGTGTTGACTGTCCAAGAAGACATTCATTCCTTTCGGAGCTCATGATGATATTATAAATCTTATCATTGGAAGAGTTCTTCAATGTAACACTAATCAACATTGTCAATGCAGCAAAACAGCCGTAACGTATCGACGTAGATAAGTCTTCAAATTGGAGACCATGGTTTATTAACAGTTCATATACGAAGACAGTCATACAGGTACAATATTCACATACAGTTCATTAGAATTTACTTGCATAGCTATTCTATTCCATCCGTGTCATATTGAATTCATGTCGACAGACCATCATGGCTATGTACACGCGCTGCTGGGATCCAGACAGCCAGAAGTGAGCGCATGATATCTTGACGAAAATAATCAAACTATTTATGAAAAGATCCTTCCTTAACGCAGGTTAATCATAAACCATTATGAATTCACTTATATATAATATTATCTGGACTGACCCTGAGTCCTGGTATCAAATTACATAAATACGGCTATTAGCAAAGCCTATCAACCTTGGAAGGAGGTAAAACACGACTTCACGGCTTGACGGACAACGTAACAAGGGTACAGTAACTAAGTCACGAAGCGTGACCTTATCGACGCGAACACGTCATAATTTGACCGTGTATTTCGCGTTCATTAATTCGCGAAGTATAAACATCAATTTATATTAATTCCATTGACCCTAATAAATGCGCACTGCCAATTCTAGCAGACGATATCAATAAAACTACCGTAACACCTTTCTGCATGAGCGAAAACCTCCAAATATAAAAGATATGGAACAATAATGCCGTCAATATGTCACGGCACATCCTAATGAAACGTTTAGCAACTCTAAGGTCGAAGAAGGTTTACCCGTTGCTTCAGCAACACCATATGGTCCTAATTTTCGACGCAAATTTCAAAAGCCTCAGCGCAATTTTGATAAAAGGAATAATCGTGTTTTTGGACAGAATTAAGGGGGTCCATCACGTAATGATTCTTCTTCAGGGAACTGGAGACAATTTAATAGTCCTCAACATTTTGGTCATAACAATTATAAGAACGTTAGAAGAGGTTACCACAATAGGGGTTATCAAACCAATAATAACTTCTCAGGTAGACAACAAAACCCATCTAGTAGGAATTTTGATCAAAGGAGAAATGACAATCACAACTATGGAAACTGGGGTTCAAATCATAACAAAAGTTCCAATAGAGGGAATGACAATAATTGCAATAGCAATAATAGCCGCGATAGATCGCAAGACGACAATAATAGATCCTTTCGCCAAGCTAACTTTGCTCAACAAGAGCCTCAGGATGTTAACTCTTTAAGTCCCAATCGACTTTACATATCCTCAGGGGTTAGACGCGCTTGGCCCAATCAACTTTATAAAGCGTTTAGTATATGTGCCTCTGTTTGAGACTATTTCTAATTATAACTACACACAAACCACCCAAAACGTCATTTCCGACTGCAAGTACATTCTTTTAAATACTGCATGTGTTTAAGAGTGAACGGGTTTTTGTTTTGAGATATTTATTTAAAAATGCACCGGGGTGGCCATTTTTGCTTGGGCCAAACCAACTTTTTTGCTTGGGACTGAAAGAGTTAATAATCAAGGTAACAACAATAATAGTGTCAATAATGCTAGTGCTTACTTTGCTTTCGATTTTGAGAGGGCATCTCAATGCCCGCAATGCACAACTTTGTTCCAACCTACTACTATAACTACCTTGAGTTGTGGTCATCCTCTACCTCCTCTTCCTGGCTTAGGTGCACATGATGGTAGAGGGTCTATTACTCTACATAAGGGGTTTGTGAATACTAATCCAGTTTCAGTTCTCTTTGATTCTGGATGCGCAACTGTGGGAATCAGACAGTCTCTAGTTCATCCATCCTGTGCAACTGGTAATATGGTGAAATGTGTGACATTCGGTGGGACAGTTGAGACTTTTCCGACTGCCATAGTCCACATTGCCACACCGTTTTTCACTGGTTATATACACGCATGTTTGCTCAGAGCACCTATCGCCGACCTTACTGTCGGACAGATACATGGTGTAAAGGTTTGTACGCCTGTACAAATTGCTGCGTGGGAACAGCAACATAACCTTACTGCTTCTACCTTAGGGACTATGCCGAAATCTTCTCACGTGATACATTCTGCAAATTGTGTGCAATCTGGTAGTATTGATGAGACGAAGGTTCGTCATACTAATTTTGGTGCTTCTTGTAGCCCAGTTCGACATACATCAGTACGTCGTTGCTCTAACTTTGACTCTTCTTTGGCTACAATTGTAGAAGAAGATCTTTCGATTTTGTCTAATATACACACTGACTTTGTGGCTGCGACGAAATCCACATCCAGTCACGAAGAAGATCCTTCGATCTTGTCGGACACACATATTAATTTTATCGCCACGACTGAATCTATATCCAGTCACGCTGATTGAAATTTCTTTATCATTATGACTAGCGTCGTCTTTGGTACATGTACGAACTTAGCTGTTAGTGCATATCTATACCTTATGAGCTTCGTTACTTTTCTTACTGGGCCGGTTAGCTCTGTATCTTCGTTCTTTACGACTTTTTGTCGCACTCCATACTTTTCTCTTAAACTTCGACGTAGGTCCAAGTTTACTGCTATCTGGTTTTGCATCTTAATTGTATGCTTCTTACTTTTTTCTTTGCCAAGTACACAGGCTATGACTGCAGTTCATCCTTTAAGATGTACGCCTTTGTCTACTGCATTTCCTTGGTCTTGCGCAGAATCTCAGAATGTCAACCATCATGACGCTCTTAGTCATCATTACCATCTTCTAGATTTACCTTTTGATGGGGGTTTTATGGGTATACTCACAACTGTGATCTACATAGGTATGCTATTACGCTACAGCCCTTTTCACTTCTCAGTACGAGCTATCCGTGGTTCGGATAATGTGATGGTGGACATATTGTCTCGATGTCCACATGATTCTACTTGACTCTTATGTCATAGATTTTCTTATAGATATCGAGGTTTATTAGATACCCATGACACTCTCATACATTAACATTCCATTAGTACATGTGCTTGACCTTATTTAAATTCATGATTGTAAATTGATTGATTTACTTTCTCTGTTACCGTCCCTGGTGTAACGGAGGAAGGTTTCATTGTCACCATATAAGGGCCGATGGTTTACATGGCCACATTTAATAGATAGAAATGTAGGATTGACTACTGTATATTTTATAGTCCTACAGTTATCAAACAGAGATTCTCATTTGTATTGTTTCACATCGTAAACTTGTTGATGTGACTTGATGCTGCTATATGGAGTGTCTCAGCAGTGTTCCTGTTATTTCAACATTTGACGTCCCTGTTTTCCATTGGACTTTGGACGCTTCTTTAGACGTGTGTGATACCCTCTGGAGTACAGTATGGTCTCATACTTCGAAGTCATCTCCAGATAGTTAATATTGTATACGACATTATGTTAAAAGATATTACATTTTGATATCATATAACCTTTTACTGATAAGGTGTTGGTGTCACTATACAGTTGGATATTTATGTTAAAAGGATAATATAGTAATGACACCTTTATTTTTGTAATTTTGCATTATGAGACATGTCGTTATTGTATTTTTTTTGGTGGGATATATAAGGTCATATGTATGTATTTCTTTTCTACCATTATAATATACCCAGCACTTTATTGTGCGATTGTAAGAACATAGTTCTCTAACGTTGTGAAATAATTTTTTGTTCTCACCCGACGCTCCATTGTGCGTCATTATAGCCGGACATTATGGCATTATATATTTTGATGCCCTTTGTTAACGCATCATTGTATGCGTTATGAGCTTCTTGTATCATGCTCATTATTATTTTTTGGGGTGGATGTAAATTTAGATTGTCATGTGCGTTGTTATATTATTATGGTATTCATTTATACTATGCATTTGATTACCATGTCTTCATTTTGTCTTCTTCATGCTTAGGCATTGCTTCCTTCCATCTTTTCTCTTTCCTTTTGTATCCCCATCTGGTCTCTGTTCACTTGTCTCTAATCTACTTTTTTATGTTATCTTGTCGTCCTATCTGCATTCCTCTTGTATTTATGATTTTTTATAGACTGTACTTAAGTCTAGATGTTTGTATGCTACCGCCCTCATTTTTTATTTTTCGATGTAATATCTTTTTAACAAAAAAATGATGTTATCATTTTTTTCCCCCGGGGGGTGCGGTAAACTGTTAAGACTCAGTATGTTGTAAGTTAGGAATGTGACCTTTTTTATATTTCTTTTTTATATTTATGGTCAAAGGGACATTACTGATTGTATTAATTTTTTTGGTACAGAACTGATTTAGTTGTTATCTCCCCTTGGGCTTGCTGTTGTCTAGCTATATGCCCATATAAGGTTCTATTCGTAGGTTTTCTTAGAACAGTCCCAGTACGTTCCAGTTGTGAACTAAATTCAAGTCACGCGATGATCTGCGCAGGCGCCAAGGTTTTGGCGGGTCCGGAAGACTGGTTCGTTTGGGGCAGTCTGGCTGGGCGTTCGTGCGGAGAAGATATCCCGCCATGTTTTCTGGCTGTGTGTGAACAGGGGATCAGAATTCTTTTTGATTTAAAATATGTTTAAGATTCCCCTTTTTGTGATTCTGGCTTAGTGTCGTAAGCCTAGGAAATTTCAAGCGTTTTTGTGTTTGATTCCTGTAGTGCAGAGGAGGTAAAAGATTAACATTTATTTACATAAAGAAGCCCGCTGTCTATGCGGCCTATTTTGCCAGAGGTACTTGACCAGTTTGGTCGGAGATGATTAAAAGGATTAACATTTATTTACATAAAGAAGCCCGCTGTCTATGCGGCCTATTTTGCCAGAGGTACTTGACCAGTTTGGTCGGAGATGATTGAAAAGATTAACATTTATTTACCTAAGGAAGCCTGCTGTTTATGCGGCGTGTGTTTTGCTAAAGAGGTGTATTGACGTGTGATTACGTCCACGACATTGTGTACCTTGTTCAGATGACAGTGTATGTATTGATGTCAGCGTGCTTTGTATCGTCCCATAATAAACAGTTAGAACCGTACCAGCTGTTCCTACTTCACTGACTCCTATATGTGGTACGAACGGTGTAAAATACTACAACATCACCACCCACACTGCTACATATATAAGAACGTACATCTACACTGTCTAATAGAAGACTTCTACAGTGATGGCCATTATGGCCTATGATCGAGAACACTACTGTTACAGTGGTCGCCAGCTTTAAGGGTCTGTTACCCATGTCATTCGCGTTACAAGTGGAATACAGCCCGTGTTTCCTGGGCGGAAATTGATGTGCAGGCAAGATTTTTTTTCAACGTTCTCAGTCAAGATTTTCCACGTGCAAGGTCAACATGCCAAGAAGCTGAGCATTCGATTATCTAGACCTTGCATCACTGGGTTGCTGTACCTCTCAGCGGTGGATCATCCTATCGTTGGACTGTGTGTTATTGTACATCATTGCTGTTATTCTCGAGGCCAGGATTTTTTTCGCCAGTTAAGATAAGTGGCTATATGTGTTGTAAACTGTGCCTCTGTATACGTGGTAGTTGAGCCTTCCTCTCTGCACATACTATTTATATTCCTTGTTCTATGTTTTACATATAAGAACGTACATCTACACTGTCTAATAGAAGACTTCTACAGTGATGGCCAGTATGGCCTATGATCGAGAACACTACTGTTACAATAGGTAGAGAAGAGTATATTACGTCGACTCAGTACTACTTTATTCCATCTCAACTTTTGGCCAAAATTTACCTGAGGTCATAAATCGACATTATTTTGTATAATCTGTCTTCCAACACACTATCTTACGGTTAACTTGTTTAGATCATCAAGCAAAATTTCATTTTAATGTGATATATCCTTCTTATAGTAACCCAACAACTTTGAACATGTTTTCTCAAAACAAGCTGAAGTGGAGATGGAAGAAAGCAGTATTATGTTGATGATCGTACACATATCTTGACAGCAGTATAGACAAAGTTGGAGAGACAGATAACGATATCAAAATAAGAATACAAAAAGCAAGAGGAGCTTTCATTGCAATGGGAAATACATGGAGATCAAGAGAAATCAAGCCCAACACGAAAATAAGAATCTTCTACTCAAATGTGAAGTCAGTCCTATTGTATGGCTCTGAAACATGGAGAACAACAAAAACAACAACAACAAAGCTACATACTTTCATAAACGGGTGCTTGCGTAGAATCTGCTTCTCATGCCAATAGCTTCCTTTCGGCTTTCACCACTGACAGTCATACGAGCCTGAGACTCCGGATGTCCGTCGAGCATAAAAGTTTTTCTATTTGTTGCTGTTTCCGTAACTGTTCAAATTTTTTTTTTTTACATAGGCAAGGGTGTCGGCCCTGCGCCAAAACCCCAAATCTGGAGGACCAGGGTACCAGCTTTTGTCTGACCCCTACCAGCACAGACATATCCAGCTTGGTTGAACCTACCAGGAGTAAAACTCCCGCTGGCATAGGTCTGGGGGTTGTCAGGGTACGCAAGCTGCCATATCGCTACAAGGTATAGGTACCATTGATGGCAGCTTGCAGAGAATATAAGAATTAAAATGGTATGACAAGGTCACCAATGTGGAACTGATGACAAGAACTAGACAAGTGCCAGTGGAACAAGAGTTGAGAAGAAGACGATGGCGATGGATAGGACACACATAGAGGAAACCTGTTGATAGCATTACAAGACAGTCCTTGTTCTGGAACTTCTGCGGGCAAGAGAGGCAGAGGTAGACCAAGAAACACATGGAGAAGAGAACTGGAGACATAGGTGAAAATGATGAGGAAAATGTGGAAAAAGACATGATGGCACGTGACAGGAGGACTTTGCATGTGTTTGTTGAAGGCCTATGCTCCTTGGGGAGCTGAGGGTAATGAATGAAGGAGAAGATATTTAGTTAGAACCACGCCCTCACATATATAAATTTTGATCTCTCATCACTGCCAAAGTATACAATCATGTACCTTACAGGAGCGGCCCTCATGTCATATTCCCAGGTAGCACTAAGATGTTTTAAATGACGTGTCATAATGATTAATTTAAGTACGATATCTAACTTTTGACATTAGAAACGAGAAAAAAAAAATAACAGTAATTAAATTATTCCCATTTACATACACCCTGTTCATCTTAGCGTCTTTACGTGTCTAATATGACTTGACGCGATAGAAAAAACAGATTTCAGAAATGTGAAAACGGAAAAAATTATACAAAACACTTTGCAATTTATTATTGATTTTTTTTAACTTTAAATTTCAGTTATTTTACAAGGTGTCAAATTGATGTTTCATCCACTCTTTGATGTCCCCCCATTTTCTTTTTAAATAACTGCGGAATAATGTAACTTCGGTATAGATCGTAAGAAAAACTTACTCGCATGGACTCCCATAAAACGGTAGCCAAGTGTAGTCATTTTAGCCAGTGGCACGTCATAATTAATTCAGTAAAATTATTTTCCACCTACTTTTAAACAAAAATAACAGCCGATTTTCGCAATGTCGGCATCGATCGTAAGAATAATGTACGCGTATGGACTTCCATAAACCGGTACTCATAAGCATTCATTTTAGCCTCTGTCATGTTATAATTAAATTCAGTACTGTGAAATTTGCACGCGAGCGCTATGAAACGGAACAGGTCGATTTTCGTTATGCGGAGTCAGTTTAACAAACGAACAATACACTAGAAAAACGAGACGTTTCATGTGTTAAACTGGCTCCAATTTCATTTCTAATTTTGTTATTGCTATTGCGGTTCAGAATAGGCGTCATTACACTCTAGGAAAGTTCTCAATCTCCCTCAGCAAGGGTTGAAAGGAATAAATGCTAATTCTTCCTGTAGCGCGTTGGTTGTATAGACGCCTGATCCATCCTTTCATTCGTCCATCCCTGCTAGTTTTACATTGGATGCCGAATTCCAGCAGACAGAGTGGTGTTGCTCTATTGACTGCAGTGTCATTCTCTAACTAAATGATTTCATCAATTTTACTACATTCTATTATCACTTAAACAGCAGCCCCCTTCGTTAATTCCAGCTTAGTGTAAATCATTATAAGGAACATTATGCCAGTATATGGAACTACAACACGAGTGTATACAAATTTTATAACTATGAAACTTCACTCTTTCCAATGCCATAGCAGGCACTTGAGATGTTTAGGGACGTCGTTCACTTAGCGACCAAGGAATGTATATTTCTTTTTTTTTTTTTTTTCTTTTGATTTTTTTCGTCAATGATGCCGACAACGGTTATAATTTTAACTCTTACTATCATAATAATAATAAAATCATACTAATCATAATTAATGAGCAACATAGGCTGAATCTGGATCCGGAAGAAAAACTCTGATTTACAACCTTTTTTTATAATCTTCCCGTTCATTCGAAGTTTTCTGATGGAATCTCCGGGAATCACACACCGTTCAGCCATGTTCCAGGATCTTTCTTGCAGGGACTCTGGAACGGACATTTTGAGTTGTTCACGGTTGGAGATTTTTGAGATCGTTAATTTAGTATTTCTATGCAACATTATCGGTGTGTTTGGTATTGGCGCCAATGCTTTAAACATTATTGTATTTTTCAAGCAAGGCTTCAAAAGCACTGTAAACATTAGCTTTTTTGGGTTAGCCATCTCTGATCTCTGTTGTCTCATCACCCTCCTGTGGGTGTGTATGTGTCTCAACCCCTTTATTATTAAATCTGGAGTTCCTTGGGTCGCGGAAGAATTCATGTACCTTCCAGGAGCGTGGCCACACGTCGTTTGCGGGCGCATCACTAGCTATATCACCGTGATTATCACGGCGGAGAGGTGTATCTGCATAATAGCTCCATTGAAGGTGAAACAAATCATTACGCCTAAGACGACGACAGTTATTATCTGTCTTATCTATGTTATAAATATCCTAACACTTATCCCAGAGTACGCAACGTCCTACCTGGAATTTACATTTTTCCCAGAAAGAAATAAAACTCTTCTGTCTATGTCATTTACAAGTAACAGGGAAGAAGTCGTCGGACTGGTTTTCTTTCTGAGCTCAATCACTGGTATGGTGTCCTTTGTTGCCGTGATCGCTTTTACTGTTATTTTAGCAGTAAAACTCAAACAAACTTCAGACTGGCGTAAGAAAGCAACTTCTAACAAGGACCAACGCGGTTATGTGTCCAGTCGTGACAAGAAAACAGTCAAGATGGTTACCCTCATTGCTAGCGTTTTGATCGTCTGCTACACTCCTGGCTCAGTTGTGGGCATGGCGACATTTGTAGAGCCAGAGTTAAATCTCAGAGGAAGATATATTAACGTAGGCATATCACTTTGGACGATTGCGTTTGTGTTTCAGACGGTAAACTCTAGCGTTAATATTTTTTTGTATTACCATATGAGTTCCAAATACAGGCAGACTTTTGATGAGTTCATGTGCAGAAATTTAAAAGCGAAAAAATAAATTTCAAATGTGGAACGAATGTGCCTTGTTTATGGAAATGTACAACCCACAATCAAAGCCAGCATGCATGTAGGAAATATAGAAAATGAAACAAGTGTCTTGAATATTAAAGCGTAAGTTGCTATTTAATACATAACAAAGAACACTATATACTCTAATTTGAACCCATATGTGGTTGAATAGAGTATTTTATGTGTAAGATAAACTACATTGCCTTTCCCCGTGGAGCATAGGGCGTAAATTAATTTATACCTATCCCCCATCCCCCCATACCCGTTTTGAGCCAAAATGTTCACTTATTTTTTAAAATGTATTCTTTACACTTTTTATGTTTGTCTTTCCTTACGACAAAACTGACGGATAAGAATAATTGTACCAGTATGTAAACACTGAACTAAATGAAGGAATACTTAGCAATTTACGTATGCTTTACCTATTTGCAAGATCTGTCGCAGTTTGTTCTTGTGAATAGAGAACCAATGTGGAAGAACATAAAAATTTAGAAGCATTTCAGCTTCTAAACAAAGTCACTACCCTCAAGCAGGGGTCATCAACCAGTCGATCGAGGCTAACGTTAGATCATATGGAATGATTTTGTAGATTTCCAGGTGATGAAGACGAACAAGAAAGAGTTCTTAAGTTAGGGAAATGTCCTACTAGCACTGTCCCGTATTAAAAGCGCAGTAGTCCCCTGGTTAAATGTCTTTTGTCTTAAATAGTATTACTATTGTTATTGTGATAGGAATAGGAGATAACTGAGATAGGAATAAGAAGGGATAATTATTGAGTAGCAGGGCTTAGTTATACGTCATGAGTGACACGAGAAGTCCGTGCGCTAAGTAAAGAGTCGGGATCACTCTTCACTGGTCGTCAGCTGAGAACAGGTTAGGGAGAGACTAACCGTAACGACCATCTACTAAGTTATGGCCAGCTCAGGTGCCATGCTGTTTATGGTTCCGCTGCAATGTGCAGAAGAAAAGAAGACTGATGAAAGATGTTTCTACAACAAATAGTTTTCATGTCGAGCTGTGTCCAGCAGATATCGCCAGCAGTTTATTCTGGTATGTAAACACTCGTATAATTAACCGAGCGCAGATAGACAAGGACAAGTTTAGAGCAGTGGTCCAGTGTCGGACGCGTAGGCAGTTTACAAAGAACAGTTTATGGCTAAGAATAAGTTACCAGCACTAGTGGTGACCCAGACAATACTTCGAAGCCAAATTTAATAGATTGAGAACAGCCCATTAATCAGTAGTGATGTGTAGTAGTGATGGGTAGACAGAAACCAAAGTAGACAGCAGAGATCCTGAGTTAATCAAGAGATATCAAATAGTTCCTGACCAGTGCAGTACGTGATGTAGGAGTGTCAACAATGAAGTCTCATATGTTATAATTATTAATAATCAGGCTCGGAGATAGCCAATTTGTGAATATGTTCCTTGACAACAAATAAAGAACTTTTGTTGTCAGCTCTGAGTCGTCAAGTTATTCCAGGCATTATAGTTGTCAGATAATTTAATCTCATTTAGCAGTCACAGGTAGCAAGGTAGGCCACACATGTACAGCGCATACAATTATAGCCAACGTACATAAAACAGGAACATTAACGATCATCATTAGAACAAGAACGTACACACAGTAGTGTCAAGATGTAACAAAGAACTACACAAGCACAGAACTTGGGCTTTCCTATCACATCATTATTACAACTAATATTATCACTGTTGTTACGAGCTCGTGATGAGGTATTTGGGGATCCCCAACAAGTGTACATGGGATAGGGTACCGCAAGGATAGGAGGATTTCAGGCACCTCGAATCCTGTGTATTGGAGTTGGGGACATTCAGATGCTGGAATTTAGAGGCACTCGATGTGCAGCCAGGGAGACAGCTGGTTGAGCTAAGTCTGGACCTTTGTGTCAGTCCCAGAGCCCTGCATGGTACGAGGGGCGTTCAGAAAGTAATGCACCACGTCGTTTTTCTCAGCTAATAATGAAGATAGAAGCATGACATTTTGCACACTTCAAATATGGCATGTGTCAATTGTGTGCATTAAATTGCACCGCAACCGGTCAAATAATACGGCTGCCCTAAACCGTTGAAATGGAGCGTGTTAGCAATATGTGTTATAAACAGCGAATTGTGATAGAATTTCTCGTTGCAGAGAAGGAAACTGTTGTAAACATTCACAAGCTTCTATGTGATGTGCATGGAAGTTTTGCAGTCGACAGGAGTACAGTCAGTCGCTGGGTTAAGAGAATCAAAGAATCAGGAAGTGGAGATACGGAGCTGCTTGATCGGCCGCGCTGTGGACGTTCTGACACAGCCATCAACGCAGAAATGTTGAAATGCGCTGAGGGCATTATTCTTACTGATAGACGAATCACTACTCAATAATTGGCCTTACAGCTTTCAGTCAGCATTGGTAGCGCAAATGCAGTTATAAAAACTCTCGGATTTTCTAAGGTTTTCACAAGATGGGTTCCTCGAAGTCTCACAAATGACCACCGATTGCAAAGGAAAGCAATTTCTTCTGAATTGTTGGAGCGTTTCAATGCTGATGGAGAGAACTTTTTGGCTAAAATCGTTACAGGTGACGAAACCTGGGCACATCATTTTGAACCTGAGACAAAAAGACAGTCAATGGAGTGGCATCATCCGCAATCACCACGAAGAAAGAAATTCAAGACAATTCCTTCTGCTGGAAAGGTCATGATTACTGTCTTTTGGGACATTGAAAGTGTGATTCTTGTGGACGTTATGCCAAGAGGAGAGACAATCAATTCGCAAGCTTACATTAAGACATTGAAAAAACTCAATCAACGTTTTCGCAGAGTTCGGCCGCACAAGAATCCAGCAGACCTGCTTCTCCTTCACGACAATGCGCGACCTCACACAAGTCTGGCAACACGGGAAGCAATCAGCAAATTGGGTTAGACTGTACCACCCCATCCACCCTATAGTCCCGATTTGGCACCCTCTGATTTTCATCTATTTGGTCCACTTAAAGATGCACTCCGTGGGACAAGGTTTGAAGATGATGAAGGAGGGATTCATGCAGCGAAGAAATGGCTACATGATCAAGACAAAATCTGGTACGGGCTAGGAATACATGCACTTGTTTTGCGCTGGCATAAAGCCGTACATGTTGATGGGGATTATGTTGAATAATACCGATGTTTACACGACATATCCATGTATATTGTGTATAAATTTCATGCTTTTTGATTAAACAGCTCCTGAGAAAAACGATGTGGTGCATTACTTTCTGAACGCCCCTCGTACTTGCAATGTTGACTCTTTAGGCACTAATTGGATGTCCTACGCTTTACTCTTCCTTATTTTTAACATTCCTTATGATTTTTTAGATTGATTGGAGATATCAGTCTTTCTGTCCCCACTGTGCCATTCTTTCTCATCTAGTGTAAAAGCCCGTCATAAGGCGGGAATTAAATTCAAAAGCACCAATACCTAACTGCAATTTTAATTATTCAGATACTTTTAGAACAACAATGTTAGTTGTGAACATTCGATGGTCCATCAAAAGAACACCTTGATTTTCTGTTGTTTTAATTTGTACTTTTACATTGTTGGGATTTCTCGATCGAGAGAGTGCGACGTACAGCTGTCCATGAGAGAAGACTGGCTCGTTCAAAAAGATTCCAACATGTTCAAATGTTTGCCCCTGAGATTTGTTGATGGTTATCGCAAACCGTTCACAGTTAGATTTTATTGGCGCATGCACACCAACACTTGCTTACTTTTCTTTGTCGAGTGTTACTATTTTCGGGAGAGTACATTTAAGGGAAACAATACAATTAATGTCTAACTTTCAACCAATGTTGCATCCCTTAGCGTTACGCACTGACAGAAAAAGCTGGGATTGTATATACAGTCATGCGCCGCATAACGTCCGTTCGGACAACGTCCGACTGCATATACGTCCGTGGTCCCATAACGTTATAATAGAGTTCAGAAATCCCGATCGGAGAACAGGACGAAGCGGACGTAACCGGACGTAGCGAAAGCAACAGCTTCCCGCACGCAACACGTGTATCTCATATCTCTTGTATACAATACAAAGCGATTGCGATGCCATGTGTATAATCGTACAGTACATATATAACCTATAATACAGTACATTTGTCTTGATAGTCATAATAAACGCCTATGTTACTGGCCTATGTATGTACTGTACTGTACTTACTATCGTTATTTTAATGTGAACTTTCGAAAATACATTACTGTGAAGTGCATCATGGCTCCCAAACGCAGCAAAACCAGTTCTAGCAGCAAGAGACAAAGGAAAAGTATCGATCTGGAAGTGAAACAAAAGGTAATTAAACATCACGAACGTGGAAAACCAGAGAACGATATAGCTCGTGATTTGGGCATGTCGCAGTCGACAGTCACGACGATCCTTAAGAACAAAGAAAAAATTATCCAGGCTGTTAAAGGATCGGCTCCACTGAAAGCTACAAAGCTTACGAAAATTCGAGAGGGACCTATATTAGATATGGAAAAATTGCTAATGACCTGGATTGAGAACCAAACACAGAAGCGAATCCGTCTCAGTACGTTGACGATCACTGCTAAGGCACGATTTTTGTTCGAAATGCTTAAAGAAAAAGCAGGACCAGACTACACTATCGAGTTTAGTGCTAGTTCTGGGTGGTTCAAGCGCTTCAAACAACGTTTTTCGCTGCATAACGTGAAAGTGAGTGGTGAATCTGCGAGTGTTGATGCTAAGGCATCAGAAGATTTTGTCGAAACCCTAGATAAACTAATTGTAGAGGGAGGTTATTTGCCCTAACAAATTTTTAATATGGACGAAACCTCCTTATTCAGGAAACGAATGCCTGAAAGGACCTTCATCCATAAGGAGGCCAAGTCAATGCCAGGCTTTAAGGCTTTTAAAAGACAGGGTGACAGTGTTGTTAGGAGGCAATGTTGCTGGCTACAAATTAAAGCCTTTTGTTATTTGGCATAGTGAAAACCCCAGGTCTTTCAAGAACATTAATAAACACACCTTCCCTGTTTATTACAGGTCCAATAATGACACGTGCTTTTCCAGGATGCACTCGATTGCTATGCCAGGGAAATGGAGAAGTACTGCTTGAAAGAAGGCATATCTTTCAAGATTTTACAAAGACTCAAAAACGTGCGCATGCGCGCAGCGGGTATTTTAAGTGAAACTTTCGCAGTTGAGTTGCAACCGGAAATTTTTACTCTCATAACACACTGGTCAAGTAGGTGAAAAAAAAAACAAAAAATAGGTACATTCTTTTTGAGTCTTTGTAAGGTATGCTTAAAAACTTGCAGAGATTATCTTACTTTTTGTGATAGAAAGCACCCTCGTACCGCATCATGGGGCCCAGAATAAATTTTTTGAAAAGGGTACAATCTTTTATGGACACCTTATATATATATATATATATATACAACTCGTCAAAAGTCAAGGGCCACCCTTTTATTTTCAATACACTTTTATATAAGCGCATAGAATGATTAAATGAAGGACGTTTTAAGTAAAAATGGGTGCAATATCTTCCTCTGACAGTCCTCTATGCACGTTAAGCATAAAAACAACTCACCGACAACCATGGTGATCACGTGCAATTTGGTTTGCTGATCATAAATTCACATTTTTAATCTGTTTTTTCAAACTTCCGTACAACCAAACAGGTGAAGTAATCGTGCTGATTGACATTCGACGTGCAATGGCGACTTTTCGTGAACAGAGTTCACTCTTAATTTGTTTTACAATCAGCAGACTTAGGATAGTTTCATCACTTGCAAAAACCATGCCACCGAGAAGAAATCTTGACACCTTACAAAGAATGAGGGCTATAGCGTGGGTTGAAAGTGGTTTATCTGTTCGTGAGGTTGCTAGACGGCTTGCAGTGTCACACTCTACTATCCAAAGAATTTTGGAGAGATGTCAGGCCACAGGAAGTGTGGAGGATCGCCACCGGCCAGGTCGCCCTAGATGCACCAACAGACATGATGACCGGTACCTCTTGTTGTCAGCCCTGCGCCATCGAACAGTGACTTGTTCCACTCTAAGATGTCAGCTGAGACAAACTGTAAACGGTAATGTCAGTCAAAGCACCATTCGCAGACGTTACATGAATTTGGACTGGCTGCTCGACGTCCTGCAGTCAGAATCCCTCTTACTCCTGCTCATCGCAGAGCCCGTGTTGCTTGGTGTCGCGAGCACATCCGATGGACAAGGCAACAATGGAGTCAAGTTCTCTTCACTTAATGATGGCAGGATTCGAGTTTGGAGACGACCAGGAGAGCGATTTACTGATGACACAATTCGAGAAGTGGATCGTTATGGTAGGGGTTCTGTCATGGCCTGGGGAGGCTTCTACAGACACGGCAGGACCCCACTCTACATCATCCAAGGCAACTTGACCAGCCCAAGATACCAGAACGAAATCTTGAGACCAATTGTTCAGCCTGCTCTGGAGGCTATAGGTGGTAATGCCATCCATTCAGCAACATGGGATCATCAGGATGGCGTGGCCAGCTCATTCACCTGACCTTTCTCCGATTGAGCACCTCTGGGATTTCCTTGGTCGAAGATTGTCAACAAATCACCCCCTGCCAATGGATGTTGCACAGCTGACTGCATTTCTGCTTTAGGAATGGCAAGCTGTTCCTCAGGATACTCTTCGGACCCTTGTGGACTCGATGCGTCTACGCTGTCTTGAATGCCTTGCTGCAAACGGTGGTCATACCCGATTTTGAAATGTCTATTTGTCCAATATCTATTGTGTGACTTTTGAAAAGGTGGGTGACACACTTCACAGCTTCATTGCGTTTGAATGTGTGTTTCCATTTCTTAACGTGACATGTCAATTCGGTATTCAACAAATGCCGTTTTGACTGATACCAATTACGTTTATATCAGATTTGTTTTATGGTTTCAACCAAGGTTTTTCTAAGTGGCCCTTGACTCTTGACGAGTAGTATATATATATATACATACAAATCTTTTATTATACATTAGTAATCATTTAAGTGCATTGATTTATTTTATAATTGCAGTTATTGAATTTCTTAACTTTCTGGTTATAATTTTGTTGTGTGGTTAAGACAAGTAATAATTTAACTGGGTAGGGAATAAATACGAGCTGAAATCACATGCAAATTTAACACCCTTGGAGCATAGGATAAGTCTAGCGAGAAGGTGACTTACTTCACAGCTCTCTTCTACAGTTACCACTTACACTATTCAGTTAACTATCTAACGTGTCCTGTGTCGTCCCTAAATTGTGTTCATCAGTTCTCTTCTCCAGTTATGGCAATTAATTTTATATCCAACCTCAATTACACCACAACTAGTTATTATCTAACTTCCATCTCGCCACAAAAACATAATTCGCAGTTCCGGATTTTTCCACATCTTAACTTTGTCAGCATAGGAGCTGATTTCCATACTTCTTACAGTCTGTTTATCAGGGATGACTGAGAGAGTGAGTGGTATTATGTATGCATTCATGTATGTATCCGTGTGTCTGTTACATTGCTGAATGCAATTTTATATTTACTACTTACTGTTGAAGTTAAGATTGTTTTAATTAGCAATCACTTTTAGAAATGTGTTATTACAAGGCAGAAATGTAAAAAAGGCAATAATGCCTATTTCTTTTCCCTGATTAAAATAAGATTTTCTTCCTTTATTTGTTCATGAAACCACTAAAATACTGAATTTTTTATTCAAGCATAATGCATCTTAGGCTTTGTGGGGTTAACCACGACATTTTTTTTTTTTTACAAATAAGGTTTTATAAATTTAATTCATTATTTTTTTAAAATATATAATGCACATTTGGTTATTTACTGATCTAGTACTGACTTATTTAACAATCTGATTGTCCAACTATTACCTTCCTGCCTTAATTGTATAGTACAATGTAAGCTATTTTTCTTTAATGTAAAATACATTTCCTTTAAAATTATGTGAAATACAAATAAAAGATATGTTAACAATTTCACACACACACACACAAAAAGGGAAATTTGCAGATGTAATAAGATATTCTTGTCAGTATGTATCTGTTTGTTAAATTTTTTTTCGACATATCTGTCTGTCAGCCTTTCTGTTTATCTATCAACCAGTCTGGCATCTTGCCCGACTTTCTCTTCGTGTTCATCTCGTCTTCCTGCCTTTCATGTGGCTATCCATCTGTTTGTCTACCTATCTGTCCAGCTGCATGTCTGTCTCTTTCTCTCTGTCTGCTTATGCCTGCCTGTCAATCTGTCTGTCTGTCAGCCTGCTAAGTCTCTTTATTTTCCTGTTGCTCTTTCTGTTTTTTTTACATGGCTGTATTCCTGTTGGTCTCAATATCTGCCTGTCCTAGTGTTTTGCTGCAAGTCTGCATGTGTCTGCCAGTCTGTCTGTCTTTTTGCATGCCTGTCTGTCTACGTTTCTGTTTGTTTATCTGCCTTTATGTATGGTTCATACTTGTGTGCCTACCTGTCTGTCTACGTTTCTGTTTGTTTATCTGCATTTCTGTAAGTTTCATGCCTGTGCCTACTTGTATGTCTACGTTTATGTTTGTTTATCTGCCTTTATTTATGGTTCATGCCTGTGTGCCTATCTATATGTCATATCAACCTGCTAAAAAATTACAAGTGTGGCCTGCGCAGAATAGACTCACAGTATGTCTGTTTGCATAGCTACTGTCATGGAATCCGTTCGTTTGAATTGGCTGTGTTGAATTTTTCGGTAAACCAGCCTGCCGGTTACACGATTTGCCTACCTCTGTTTTTGTCCACACCCCACTTTAATTTTATTTTATACTTAGACGCTTTGTCGCGCATTTATCTACGAGTCAGTCTTGGTTCTGACAGAATGTACAGTATTGATACTCTATGAGACCCAGTAAAGAAAACCAAATTTAGACAAATCAGATATATGGATAGTTTCCAGCAAACAAGGAAAATACTCACACACCCTCTCAAACAGTGGCCACTCTCACACTCTTACCTAATTGCCTGGTATGGTAGGTCTGTAATATCCCTCTGTAATAAAATTAGTCCATGAATATATTATCTATTTCACGTAATATTCTGTCACCCCAGTTGTCGCAGATCCAAATTGGCCCCCAGCTCATCCCCAGAAACTAACTAGTGAGGTGAACGCCTAATATGGTGCTTCTTCTGAATATAAATGTTACTACAAATAGTTAAAACTGTGAGAGTTCTTGAGGTTCACCATTTCACCGAGAAATACTTCCAGTATTGGGAAACATCTGGTTGCTAAAAAAAATGTTACAAAAGATGATGATGGTTCTTCTATCAGCCAACTCTGTGTTAGAGCGCCGATTCTGCACAGTGTATGTATCTAGGGATATACTCCACTGGAATTACGACTGTCAGGAGTCGGGAACAATAATAATGTTATATGTACACCACTGTTGCTGGTAAAAATATAGATCTGGATTTGGTAAGTAAAGTGTTAAATTTTATTGTTCTCAAATACCATTTGGCGACTGAACGTTTATAAATGAAATTGGTAACGCACAAGCCAAGTAAAGGAGAAAATTACCGAAACAAAAGAAGACCGCTGAACGCTCTTGTGATCAGGTCTGCGAAGAATACAAGAAAAAATTTATGGAAAAAATGCTACTACTATATATACACACAGACGGGGACAAGACGATCTCTTCTCCACTCCGTCAGTCCTGACTAGTTTTAAAAGGCACACGGTGTTTCCTTATGCCTACACTCTAGCAGACGTCGCTGGCGGCTGAGTTCAGTCGGGCTGAGTTATGTTAACTCGCCCGCCCCTGCTCGAGTCGGCGGTCAGTGTACAATGTTAATTATTATTTAATTTCTCCATACGCGCTCCCTAAACAATGATCGCCTGTCATTAAATAGCTATTAAATTGTTGACGTCTGTTAGTTTGTCGTATGGTATTAAAAATAATGACACTATAATAGCAAATATACAAAATGAAATATAACGTGTATTCTATACTCCCACTTTCAGTCGCTTTAATGCCTATACGTCCGGTCAGCTAAACCGTCGGGTTTATCTCTCTCCCGTAGAAATTAAGTGTCGCGTCTGCCTACACTGTTAACATAATTAAGGTATGTGGGTAGCGAGTGGCGTGATTTAACATTTTAATTGAATATCTGGTATGAAATCGCTATGCGTTACTTTATTTCACTCGTTTTACTAGCGAGAAAAATCTAGTGAAGAAAAAAATGTTAAAAGCTATCACTTTTTAAAATCAATAGCAATATTATCCTTTTATCAGAAAATTCAACTCCGCCTATGCCGGTCATAAGCCCGGATGAAAAAGGAGGAGGGCGGCCTGCATGGAGGCCGTAAGGAGGCAGCCCCTCCACCATGCAAAGGCACAACAGGCCAATCACCTGTTTGTCTTAAACTATGATTACGAGCAATACAAGAGAGAAAACCGGACTGATTCTAAAGGCGACGAACTGGAACGGACTACGGACTACGACTTATGGAACTTGGAACACAAGAAGTATAAATGGGAAGGAAGAGGAGCTGGTGGAAGAGATGAGGAAAGCAAAACTAGAAATCCTGGCTATAACAGAAACGAAGAAAAAAGGACAAGGAGTCATGGATCTCGATGGCAACACGTTGCTCTACAGTGGTGTACCCATATCTGAAAGAGCTAAAGGGGGCGTGGGTTGCATTGTGGCCCAAAATCAAAAAAGATAGTATCAAGGGATGGAACTTTGTCTCGGAGCGCATTATGGTTGTAAAACTAAAAGAAGGAGAAACCATAGTCAACCTGGTCATAGTGTATGGGCCAAATGAGGATGAGAGAGCAGAGGTCAAGGAGGAATTCTTCGAGCTGCTTCAAAGGACAGTGGATGACTGCCTAGATGAAGTTATTATGCTCGGAGATTTTAATGCCAGAGTTGGAAATGACCATGCTAGATGGGGTGGAGTTATCGGAAGATATGGAGAAGATACTCTCAATGACAATGGAAAGTGACTCCTTAGATTCTGCAGTGAGCAGAATCTGATCATTACAAACACAAAGTTCCCCCATAAGCGCATACATGCATACACTAGATGTGAACCAACCAAGAATGAGAAGTCAGTGATCGACTATGCCATTGTTCGGAGAAGCTCATTCAGATATGTCCGAGATGCAAGAGTCTGGAGGGGGCCAGAGATTGGAAGTGATCACTACCTGCTAACAATCAAACGAACAACTGAAAGAGTTGCTCAGCCTAGGAACTGCCCAACATCACGCAAGAAACCAAGTAAACGAGCAGGAGAAATGAGCATTAGGACCTGTCGTGAAATATTCTAACCCACATATATTAATTATCAGGTAAATGTAAAGCCTAACAAATAAATTTAATAAAAGGAAGGAAGAATGGTAAAGAACAGTGCTGTCACAATGACTGTACTCGAAATCCCCCTTGTTTTCTCCTTCGTCTGCAAATTGTAACGTTTCACGTTGATAGTAAAAGCCTACTGCTTCAATACCCGCTTTCTACGATAAAACATGTGCTGCATTTCTAAGAAAAACCTTGAGATACGCAGGTTGACCTAGATTTAAAATTCCATTCATGTCTTTTTATACACTACGTTACCTAAAACGAAAGACAGATGGACTAAAGATAGAAAGAAGGGAGGGCTGAAAGCAGGGACGCAGGCAATACTACCACATTCGCGCGATACACAATTACTACCATCACGCGTGTAAGGCCACAAGCACTAGCTTTTTTTCAAATCGACAGTGATAAACAACACTACCCATACCAGAGTTAGGTTTTAAAATCCTGAAAAACGCTTATTAGGAAATATGACATTATACTGGTTTACGTTTGAAAACATTACAGTACCCAGACACCACATCGTATTCGAAGTAAACAGGAGGTAGAAGAAAGTGCATATTTTGAACGCAGCCACTTAGCTCCTTTAAATTTGTATATTTGGGTTCCTTAGGACTTGCTGACAAATAATATGTTAAACGTTACGCAAATAGTCTAGGAATTACCAAATTATAACCAAAAGAAATAGTGAGGGATGTCAGACAACACCCAAATCAGAATCGCTCAGTGGCAGATTTTCACCCCACCATTGTACGGGAAATGGGTCTCCATGTTAAATCCGATTTGATTGGAGCGCAATAAATGTAAGGCTAAACACGATTAGTCGGGCTATAAATACTATCTTTCGTTGTCAGGGGAAACGGGAGTAGGAGTACTTTTTTTCAAACGATTGGGTAGACATGGCACGATTGGTTAGACCTGCCAATATAGTCAATTACAGGCGTCAGGTCACCACCACATTTGCAAATAAACTTACTACAGAACCAGTGCGTTGAGCACCAGTGCATATTTTTCTAAATAAAAGCCTGGGACATCGGCAGATCGAAATTGTGTTATATTCAGTGCCAGTCAACGTAATTCTGTATTATTTCCATGAATTGTGGTAAGCTTGAAATATTTGATATCTTTTAATGAAAATTGAATGTAAATTAATAATTTATGTCTGTATATATGTGTGGTTCAGTAGCGAACATGAGGTAAAGCCTCTATAGTGCTCCAGCCTGAACAGAAGGTGTCGGAGGAAAGTAAAACTACATGGAATTGCCAAACAGTACACTGACACCTAGCTTATTGACTAGAAAGAAATAATGCTGGAATTGCAGAGGCGTAGTAATCATTAGGGAGGAATATACTGGTGTAAATTATTTCAGATGAAGCTGACAGTTTGCCTACCGCTCTGAACTCAGTGTTTGTTATGTATTGTGCTCAGTGTAGAAATAGAGTATAAATTAGTTCTGAAGTAGGAGGTACAACCTTCTTGTTTCAGGGACCGTGGTCCAAAAGTTATTGAAGCAGCACCTGGTCAGAGCTTTGCTGAATCCAGAGGCGGACAGCATACTCCTTGGTCCATATAGCAAACAGTGAGGTGTCTCCAGAACACAGGGGAGCAATCGAGCAGAGGAGTCTTTTCCTGCCGACATCACGAAAGATAAGCCTATGTGGCCAGCGGAGCTCAACATTATGTAACCCCATCTTAAACTGACATTGTATAAAAATAAGAGGGGAAATTAATTGTTTTAATGCCAGGAACTGAGAACATCTCCAATACTAGTTCCAACAGAAACAAACACTTGAAGTCATGATGACAAATACCAACATAGCTTGAAAACCAAAACCAGTATTACCTCATAGTACCACTACACAACTGACACACATAAGATAATATTAATAAAATATGTCACTACAAGATTCATATTGATAAATTCTGTACATATAACTTGTAATTAAAATTGATTGTGATTCCTGGTTCACTTTGTATTTGAATCAGGACACATATATATTAATGAAAAGTACTTAATACATATTGATATTTGAAAATTTACCAGTGACTCATTTAAGATAGTCTCATAGAGTGTTATATGTATGTGAGTGTCAAACTGTTGTCAAGTGTGGTGGAATAAATTAAATTGTTTATCTGTCTGTTATTGTTGTGACTTACACTTCATCATTTACAAAACCCTAGACATTCAACGTAGTCATCACAATATTCCAGAATAATTCTGACTGAGGTATAAATATGTGGTAGCAAGTAAGGTCATCTGTAATACACTACACTTATTAGATACAGATACCTTCACAGCTGATCTCAGTCAGTACACTAAGTCCCCTATAAATATTTATAATATCCCACTTTACCACATATATTGGGGGCTCGTCCGGGATTTTGAATCTTTCCCTATTAAAAATGTTGGGGGTAATTCACTTCAGGGAATAATAGAAATTAAAAAGTATCCTTGGGTGAAGATAAATAACGTTGAGCTCTCAGTGCCTGTAGTGTCCTTAGATAATTATTGATAGATTGAATTGTTACATTTACATGTTAGACAATGGCCGACTTGGCAAAATTTCGATCTGCTGCTGTACAGACTGCGAAAGAGTTAGGAATGGACGGGCAAATTATGATTTCTTATGTCACTGCTGAATGTGACAAATATATTGAACGGGAAGAAAGAAGATTAGAAAAAGAGGCCGAAAGAAAGTTAGAGGCTGAAAAGGAAATTAAGAAGATACAATTTGAGGCTGAGGCTGAGACTAAGAGGTTGCAGATTGAGGCTGAGGCTAAGAGGTTGCAGATTGAGGCTGACAAAGAGGCTAAGAAATTGGAAGCAGAAGAAAGAAGATTAGCTGCAGAGAGGGAAGCAGAAAAGGAGGAGAAGAGATTACAAAGGGAACATGAGTTACGACTAAGGGAGTTTGAGTTTCAAGGCCATGCTCCTGAAAATGGTGCCAGTCCCTTTGCCTCTGATGCCACTGCTAGCCAGGGAGCCTCAACCTCAGCTATGAACTTTCATTTAGATCATTTTGTTGAGAAAGACGATGATATTGAGAGCTATCTAAATAGATATGAACTATTAGCTACCACATATGGGTTAGAGAGAGAAAGATGGAGCTTAAAGTTATCTCAAGGGCTTCGTGGGGCAGCTTATGAAGTTTTTGCCAAAATGAGCAGAGGTGATCAGGAAAATTATGACATGCTAAAGCAGGCTCTTTTGTTAAGATATGAAAAGAACGCAGAATTTTATAGGAAAAAATTTAGGAATGCTAAACTACTGTCAGGTGAAACCTATCACCAGTTCTCTGCACGGTTTAGAGACATACTTGGAGAAATGGACTTCTCTGGGGAAAACCCAAGATCTTAAGGAAATGGTCCTTATAGAACAATTAAGAGAGTCCATGGCTCCAGACCTGAGAAAGTTTCTCATGGAACAAGGTGCAGAGAGGCTGGGTGAGTTGTTAAATGTTGCTGAAAGGTATCAAGCAGCTCAGGCAGAAGTATCAGGTAATAAAAAGAAACAGCTGGAAAATTTTAGGGCACCACAGGACTTTAATAAATTTGATCCTAGAGATCAAAACAAAGGTAAGCACCAATTTCATAGGCCACGGTATGACAATAAAAATAAAACCCCACAATTCGATGAAAGGAAATATGATGAAAGAAAATCTTTCAACCAAGGGAAAAGGTGGTGTAAAAATTGTCAGATGGACAATCATGACACTGACCGTTGCAGAAGGAAACCTGTGTATATGGCCACCCTTCAGGTCAGGTCGACCTCAAGACAGGAGGAGGATATTATGTTGGATACCACTCCAGAAGAGATGAGGAAGGCACAGGCTGGGGATAAGACCCTCAAGCCTTGTTTCAGGAAATTGTCAACTTGTCATACAACTCCAGGCAAGGGAGATTTTTACATGAAAAACAAGTTGATGTATAGGAAGACTGGAGCTAGATCCAAAGGTCAGGGACAGCTGGTACTTCCTAAAAGATATAGGGCAGACTTAATAAGGAGCCTACATGTGAAACAAGATGGGGACCATGAGAAGATTGGTACCATCATCCAAAAGGTGGCTCACAATTATTATTGGCCCAAGGCAAGGTGGGACATTGAGAATTTTGTAGAAAGGTGTAGCATAGCACATGAGGGAACACCCACAAGTGGGAACATTGATCAGGACCTGGACACGCCACGGGGCAAAATTAGGCCTGATAATAAAAAGAAATATAAATTTGATAAAGTGGACCAAAGGGAATGGGAAGCCCTTTTTCACGGACAAGCTTCACTTAACTGTTTTACAATGGCCACTATGCAGAGAGTGCAAAAAGATGTCTTACCCCAGGATAAGCCGAAAATCCCTTGTTGCAAGTGGAACTTATGGAAGGGGAAGTAATCTTTAGAATGTTTTGAACAAATTAAATTTCGAGTTGCAACGCTTGATTAAGCGGATACTTGTTTGACTTTAGGATAGAATTATCTGTTCCTATTTTTTCGGGTGACAGAGTACAGATAAGCGTGTGAACGCTGTTTAATGTATTTATTCTGTACTGTTTTGAGTCATGTGAATAGCCCGCAGCTAGTCTGCATGTGTTATCGAGAGCGGTGTTCAAGACAACCGAATCTCGTGACGGGTTTTTTGGCGGGACTAGAGTGTGATTTAGGGAGTTGTGTTTTGGGCGTGGACCGTGTAGGTCGAGTCCCAGTGTTTTTGGATAATGTATGCCTACGTAGGACTTAAGAAAATGTCGACATATATATATATTCTTGTGTGTACAGCCTATTTGATAAACTGCAGTGAAGGCTGATTAGGCCATATGAAGATTATTATAGCTGCCGTGTGTTGCAGGCTTTATGGAGTAATGAAGTACTGTTTAGGCCATATGAAGATTATTATAGCTGCCGTGTGTTGCAGGCTTTATTGAGTAATGCAATACTGTTTAGGCCATATGAAGATTATTATAGGCCAGGATGTGGACAGGCTGTATTATATATATATTCAATGCAGTATTATATTATATGATTCGTGTTTTGCTGTCGAATGTGTGTCATTTATGTCATCGTGTCTGTGTTGCAACGTAATAAACAGTAGCGAACTGTTCCAGTCGTTTGCAACCCTTTTTGACTCCTGCATGTACTCTTACGTACGTACTGTGGTGTGCGAACATATCAACACACACCCAGGTCAACATTCCAGACACAGTGACAGGACAGCAGCACACATATATTGAATTAGCCTGTGTGGCGATGATATAGACCAAACCACTACACTCGCAACAGTGGGTGTAAATAGATTATATAACATTTAGACTTTGCGCCGTTATCAGCGGTGGTTACAAAGACATAATAACATTAACGTTTAATCACATTTATTGGAAATCAGAGTAAGGGGGATGTATCAGTTGGTGGTTTTCAGTTAACAGGATCTGACATCTACGACTATTCGCGTCAATAGCCTATGTGGCGTGTGCGATTAAGAAATTGTTAGCTCTACAGTGATATGTACTTGAAGCAAGAGGATAAAATGAAGCAAATTTTGTCCACCAGACCATAACATATCTAGAGGATCAGTCACTACAAGTTGAAAATAATACATATGACTTTCACGTGACAAGAGTGTAGAACACTTGACTTTGTTATAATTAGCCCGGTGTGGGCGTGGCTTGAATCTGGTGTACTTCAGAACTGTGACCTAAATATTATCTGCGTGGGTGGCGCATTTGAGAAACAACACACGCTTTATTTGGTAGAAGGCAACTTTACAACAGTAGCAATTGACGTCCTATTTCGTGCCTATAGACTACAACAGCATCTGCAGTGGTCAAGAGCGTTCAATTAGACTTGGACAGTATTTGTACCAGCATTTGTACGGGTTGTGACAGATTTCTGCAATATTCGGGTTACCTGTGCCAGTTGTCACCATCACAAGTTCAAGATGTTATGATACACGGAGTTGCCGTGTACATTTCAGACTACAGAAGAGTCAAGAGTTGCAGTGTGTGCTGTATTATGGTTCCTGTCAACTTGTGCATTGTTAAGCACATATCATATTGACGAAATTACCTGAAGAGAAACGAATCAAGTTGCAGTGCTTTTCCGCAGTGGAGGTTTTAGCAGTCTATGTGATATCCAGTGTCGTGGCGGAAAAGAAGCGGGATCAATGACAGATAAGTAATTGTGTCTTGTGTAAATTGTGTCACTTCATATATGTCGCTAGGCCTCCCTAATTGCTCATTTTGTTATTATTGTTGTTTATGTCTAATTTGACATATGATTAAGATTTGATGCATAGGTGTTAATGGCGGTTGACATATGTCGATTTTCCTGATAATGATGTGACTTGATAAAGGTGCTATAAAAAGGAATTGGTGATACAGAATTGAGGAATAAGCTCATTTCTTGACAAATAGTTAACTTTGTGAGCTGGAAGGGTAATTGTCAAACCTTTTGCGACAGTAATTTGTCATAACTATAAGTGATTACTATATATAGTTGATTAAGTAAGTGAATCACCATGGATCGTGATATGTGCCCTACAGATATAAGGCCTATGTTGGAGTCTGCATTGGTGGTAGGTAGAGATGGTAAGGGATTGAGAGGTGCACGACTTGGAGAATGGATAATGGATGATTTTTTGATTAATGTGTCAACATCCCTGGAGTTATTTGCTGAACACAACTTTAAGTTTGTTTGCAATTTGGTAATGGCCAAGGATTTGGTGAATTTGCTACGGCACCTTCGTGTGTTTTTGCAACAGTATATTGAACTTGAACACGGACATATAATGCAAAGCATGTTCAAAATAATCCACAACCATACATCTGATGAGCAGGAAAGGGAATTGAGAATTGAGAAACAAGCAAAAGTAAACAAACAAAGTGCTCTACAGCAAAGAGAAAATTTCCTAGAAGGTGTTGCTAAAGAGAACGAACTACAGGCAACTGTGTATAGGCTTAAAAGTGAGATACTTGAATCAAACTCAGAACTTTCTAGTGCACAAGCTACATTAAATTCAGCTTTAAGCAAAGTCCAAGACTTGGAAACTCAGATAGGTAATCTCACGCGGGAACTTCAAGAACAGAAAGAGATGTATGAGAAATTGAAGGTTGAGAGAAATGTCTGTGAGAAGACTTACATAGAAATGCTTCATGAGGTGATGAATGATAATGCGATGCTCAGTGATCAAATTGGGGAGATGAATATTGTACCCCCCAAGAAGAGTAATGAGATTATGAAAAAAAAACAATGATGATGTCCAGACTGAAACACTTCAGATAGAGTTGACTCAGTTGAGGGCAAATAAAGAACAGTACGAGAAAGAGACTTTAGTGAGTTGACGGCTGAGAAAGAGAAGGTCGCTAAAATTGAAAATTTGCTAGCAGAAGAAAGCGACAAAGTTTTGGCTGTTAAGGAGTTAAATAAAAGGTTAAGTGAAACGATTTCACTTAAAGATAATGAAATTGCGGAAGCAAGGGAAAGAATATTTGGCTTACTAGATATGGTTTTGAAAAACAAAAGGTGCTCTTCTGTCAATGTTGACAATGGTAGACAGAAAGTTGCGAAAAGTCAGCCCCATACACTTTTTGCTCATAGAGAGGTCATTCATGGTAAAGACAGATCTTTTCGAGGTAAATACAACTTTAGAAGTTATAATATTACTGATAGTTCCAGTAATAATTCTTGGCGTCAGACCAACAAAGATTCTAGTGTAACAGGCAGTTCCGTTGGTCAGGAAAAGAAAGGTGATATATTACAGGTCAAGACTCATAAGAGCAAATATTTGTCTACTACTGGAAATACTCAGAAATTAATAGCGGGTGTTGAGACTATTACTACTTGTTCCAAAGATGAAACCCATATGCGGAACAATAGAGATACTATTGTTTCTGGCAGTTATCAAACTCAGCACAGTCAGTTTGAAACAATTGGTAAATATATTCCCATAAGGGAGAAGAAAAACAGTTCTAGAAAGAGAGATAACCCCAAGATTAAACAGTACCAAGGGAGATCAGTAAATAATAATTTTCCTTCTCCTAGATACTGTAGACAATTTAACAAATCTCAAATTTTTGATTGTAAGAATGTTGGAAAGTATGATAGAGATAATAGCTTTTCAAATGTTGCTTTACATCACCAGAATAATGTTCCTCAACAAAAGACTAAAGTGATTATTTGTAAACAAGGCAACGGTAATAATAAGTATTTTGATCATAGATCAAATAATAAGCGCAATTGTGCTAATTTTGTTCAACATGAGCCCAGAGTCATTTATAATCAAAGTAAACAGAGTAAAAATAACAGTGGATGCTTGAATACTATTGCTTGCTCTACTTGTTGTTGTGAATGTGAGACTTTGTTTCAGCGTAAGGCAGCGGCGACATTCAAGGTCGGTCATGTTGTCCCCAAGAATTCTATGATATCTACATGTGATAGAGAGAGCTAGTGACATTGTGAAGAGACCGGGTTTTTACACAAGCCGGTGTTGGGTAATTGTAAATGTGATTTCTACGTTTTTCTCATTAAATTTCACTATTGAGTAAAATGGAAATTTTCATTTGTATTTGTTGACAGAAGCTACGTTACGATAAGAGTCAAGGCTTCTGTGACATATTGACGGTCAGAAATGTGAGTCAACTTTCCGCTCGAGTAGTCAACCGAAACCTGTCAGCGTCAAACTAAATCTGAGGGGTTGCTTTCTGAAGGTCAAGCATGTTTACAAGAGAGTGGGAGACTTCGCGTCTGATTTATTTTTTTTTTTTTATGTGAAGATAGTAAATATTTTTGTATTCTATATTAGTACATGACATGTTGTTGTTTTGAAATAACAATATAATTTTGTTGTAATGATTATTTCTATGCATCATTTGATTGCCATACTTTTTTTTTATTGTTATTTATATGTCTGTATTTTGATGATGTATTAATACATTTTTATGCTATTTATATATTATTGTGTTGATAATGTGTAGTATGTAATTATTATCCTTTATACTACTCTGTTCAACTTAGAATTTTTGCAACTGTGTTGTTTAGGATAGTTTTGTACATGATGAGATTGCACAAACTCATTTATTGTGTTGATGTAGTGGTTACTTTTAGATAGTTCTGAGTGTTCGTTATTCACTTAATTTATATTTTTTCTCATGTTTTGATGTCATGATTAATTAATATATAGAACATACAGAGAAGATGTGTATTATCTGGTATGTTGTGAAATGTAATTTTGAAAATAGCTTGCATGTATCATACATGATCTTGTATTTGGATTTGTTAACTTTTTGTGAAACTTCGATTTTTCCAGAACCTGATTTTCTTGCCAGTCAGACATGTTGATTATTTTCTTAGCAGATTATTTAAAAAAAAAAAAAACTTATTTTTTGTAGATATTTTTATAGAACCTTTTTTTATATTTCATATTAGCATCAAAGGGTAGATTTATTTATAATGTATATCTTATCGATTTGAGTAAGAGATAGAGTTATAGCTAAATAGCATTTTACTGAGCTGAACGTAATTGTCAGCAGAAAGAACTTAAAGAATAAATTAAATTTACATGTGTTGATTTAAAGGTTTCTTCGAGATAGGATTTTTGTTTTATATTTCACTCATTTTGTTAAAATATTGATTTCATTATTAGGCTTTACTTAAAGTATTACTGAATTACTTAAAAATTAAATACTGTTTTTATGTAACTTATCGAGGAAAAAAATGTTTGTACGGTACTGTTGAAAAAAATGATTTTTTTTTTTTTGGCATTGTAATTTTTTGTTGGGTGTGCCCAGCATTTGACTTCGTGATATCATTGATATGTAGTTTGATTAGTTCTTGTAAAAAGTTGTTTTTTATTATGATGTATTTTTTTATTTTTAGCGCTTGATTGTGCGTTGGTCGTATTAGTTATAGTAATGCTATTACTTGTTTGTTCGATGCCTATAATTTATTTATTTTCGTTTTGTATAACTCTTGTAACTTGGTTAAATTACTTATTAGGTTTTGTTTAGTTGTAAATTATTTTTTGGTGGTATTAGTATAGATATACTTTGATATTTTGTGTTCGTGCCTTTGCTTTCTTTCTGTTTTTGGTAACTATTCTTCATTTCATTCCTTCTTTTCTGTTGTCTTTTCGGTATGGATTTCATATCTTGTTTATACTTTCGTACCTCATCTTCGTTTTACTTAATTCTATTTGTATACTTTGTCTTCTTTCAACACTTATACCTCTATTCTTTGTATTGTTGGAGTGGTTATATGATTTGATATGATATATCTACTTATGATAGTTGTATTTATTTTACATGTAATTGTCCAACTTAATTATGAGTATATGGTATTGTTGAGATCTTACTTTCTTTTTTTTTAACAGATCATTCTTCTTTTGATTGATCTTGTGTTTTCTCTTTCGATTGGTTGTTGTCGGTTTGGTTTGTACTAAATATACGTATACTTGAATTAATTTTGGAACTGATCATATTTGTATATTTAACTAATTACTTTTTATACTTAGCTGGTTATGCTGTATGCTTTTATTGCTACTTTACACTTTAATGCTGATATTTGTTTTAGATATAATTTCATTTAAAATAAGATATTTTTGTAGGCATACGTTAGAGCTTAATTGTCTTCTAAATTTTTCGTTTTTGGGAGTTAATTTTTTCAAAAAAAATGATAGAATCATTTTTTTTCCCGGAGCGGGTGGTAACTGTTGCAAGTGGAACTTATGGAAGGGGAAGTAATCTTTAGAATGTTTTGAAGAAATTAAATTTCGAGTTGCAACGCTTGATTAAGCGGATACTTGTTTGACTTTAGGATAGAATTATCTGTTCCTATTTTTTCGGGTGACAGAGTACAGATAAGCGTGTGAACGCTGTTTAATGTATTTATTCTGTACTGTTTTGAGTCATGTGAATAGCCCGCAGCTAGTCTGCATGTGTTATCGAGAGCGGTGTTCAAGACAACCGAATCTCGTGACGGGTTTTTTGGCGGGACTAGAGTGTGATTTAGGGAGTTGTGTTTTGGGCGTGGACCGTGTAGGTCGAGTCCCAGTGTTTTTGGATAATGTATGCCTACGTAGGACTTAAGAAAATGTCGACATATATATATATTCTTGTGTGTACAGCCTATTTGATAAACTGCAGTGAAGGCTGATTAGGCCATATGAAGATTATTATAGCTGCCGTGTGTTGCAGGCTTTATGGAGTAATGAAGTATTGTTTAGGCCATATGAAGATTATTATAGCTGCCGTGTGTTGCAGGCTTTATTGAGTAATGCAATACTGTTTAGGCCATATGAAGATTATTATAGGCCAGGATGTGGACAGGCTGTATTATATATATTCAATGCAGTATTATATTATATGATTCGTGTTTTGCTGTCGAATGTGTGTCATTTATGTCATCGTGTCTGTGTTGCAACGTAATAAACAGTAGCGAACTGTTCCAGTCGTTTGCAACCCTTTTTGACTCCTGCATGTACTCTTACGTACGCACTGTGGTGTGCGAACATATCAACACACACCCAGGTCAACATTCCAGACACAGTGACAGGACAGCAGCACACATATATTGAATTAGCCTGTGTGGCGATGATATAGACCAAACCACTACACTCGCAACAGTGGGTGTAAATAGATTATATAACATTTAGACTTTGCGCCGTTATCAGCGGTGGTTTCAAAGGCCTTAATAACATTAATAACACTAACGTTATGCATATAACATTCAGACAGAACCATCAGCAAATCTAGTTTGTATCAGTTGGTGGTTTACAGTCAAGTTGGAACCAATACAGAAGAGGTTACTGCTAAAATAAGCGGTTACATCCCTCAATCGGACTTAAACAAACTGGAGGAAGAGGATGTAGAGAGGAAATCTCTCATCAAGAATTCTAAGTGGGGAGACAGCCCCAAGAAAAGAATTGGTAGCGGTCGTTTTGTGACTGATAATTCTGGGAAGAAAAATCATCACTATAGCGCTTCAAGTGGAAGAGACCATACCGGTGCATGGACAAATAGGTCCACAAAATTAAAGCTCCACATGTAACGCTGTTAAGAACGTGGACTGATGAAAAGGCAGAGGAAAATATTACATCCTCATACCAATATGTGAATGAGCTGACCACTCGTTTAAAAACTGGCTGGAAACTTGCCAATGAAAATTTGAAACAAGCCAGGAAGAAACATGCTGCCTATTATAACAGGAAAGCGAAAGACAGAGATTTGGCTGTGGGAGAGAAGGTACTGCTTCTTCTCCCCGGTAGTCAGAATAAGTTACAAATTGGATGGCAAGGTCCATATACAGTTCTAGAGAAGGTGTCTAGAACCAATTATAAGATAGATAAGAAGGGGAAAAAAAAATCTATCATGTGAATCTCCTGAAGAAATATTTGGAAAGAGAACATCAGGAAGAGACACACTTGTTGACCTTGTCCATTGCCATGGAGATGAAAAAGGAACCACTTTCATCATTTGAATATCCATTACACCCCTGTGAGACAGCGGCACAGGTGAAAATCAGTACACATTTAACGAAAACTCAGAAAGAGAGAGTGCAACAGGTTCTAGATAATCATGCAGAGGTGTTAACAGACCGACCAGGGCCTACAAACTCATTGGAATATGATATGAAACTGATAGACCCCACACCTGTCTGTATGAAACCATATTCGATTCCTTTTGCTAAGGAGAAAGCTTTGAAGGAAGAGATAGACTATTTGTTGAAGGAAGGAATTATTTCGCACAGTGAATCTTCATATAGTTCCGGTGTTGTACTCTTAAGGAAGCCCTCTGGAGAACATAGACTCTGTATAGATTACAGGAGACTGAATGCTATTACAGAAGGACAGGTGGATCCATTGCCGGATACAAATCAGCTGTTTGCCAGGCTAAATAAAGCTAAATATTTCTCAAAAGTGGATCTGAGTAAAGGATACTATCAGATTCCAGTAAAACCTGAGATCAGACAAAAATGTTAGATGTAAACATTTCGGAGGAACGTAATGAATCCCTGAGTTGCCTCTTTGATTGAGGATATTCCGAATGTTTCATACAGGCTAATAAGAAGATTATGGGATCCACTACGAAAACTCTGCTATCACCAGGTATATGTTATCTCCTCATAACGTACATTTTGAGGAAAATCTAATGTTCTCTGGACATGTCATTGCGCAGACTCAGAGAAGAGAAATGGTGAATACGGGTTGTGAAGCAGCATTAAGACAAGCAGTCACACTTGTGGCTGTTCAGTAACATAACCGAAAAATATTATTAGTGTAGAGGTCTGAGGCAGATTTCATGAGTAGTGCCTACTCTGAATGGACCCAACTATATAAAACCATGATAGCACAACAGCAGAGTAAAGTCAAGTTGACTTACATTTACCTATGTGTATATAGAATAAAGGACTGACATAAGATGTCTGTTTTAAGAGGGGAGATGTCGTGAAATATTCTAATCCACATATATAAATTATCAGGTAAATGTAAAGCCTAACAAATAAATTTAATAAAAGGAAGGAAGAATGGTAAAGAACAGTGCTGTCACAATGACTGTACTCGAAATCCCCCTTGTTTTCTCCTTCGTCTGCAAATTGTAACGTTTCACGTTGATAGTAAAAGCCTACTGCTTCAATACCCGCTTTCTACGATAAAACATGTGCTGCATTTCTAAGAAAAACCTTGAGATACGCAGGTTGACCTAGATTTAAAATTCCATTCATGTCTTTTTATACACTACGTTACCTAAAACGAAAGACAGATGGACTAAAGATAGAAAGAAGGGAGGGCTGAAAGCAGGGACGCAGGCAATACTACCACAGTCGCGCGATACACAATTACTACCATCACGCGTGTAAGGCCACAAGCACTAGCTTTTTTTCAAATCGACAGTGATAAACAACACTACCCATACCAGAGTTAGGTTTTAAAATCCTGAAAAACGCTTATTAGGAAATAAGACATTATACTGGTTTACGTTTGAAAACATTACAGTACCCAGACACCACATCGTATTCGAAGTAAACAGGAGGTAGAAGAAAGTGCATATTTTGAACGCAGCCACTTAGCTCCTTTAAATTTGTATATTTGGGTTCCTTAGGACTTGCTGACAAAGAATATGTTAAACGTTACGCAAATAGTCTAGGAATTACCAAATTATAGAAAAAAGAAATAGTGAGGGATGTCAGACAACACCCAAATCAGAATCGCTCAGTGGCAGATTTTCACCCCACCATTGTACGGGAAATGGGTCTCCATGTTAAATCCGATTTGAACCCTTGGGTATATGTTTGCGAATCATCAACCCGCGCACCGTCCCCCTTGTAACCCCCCCTCCCTCTAGCACACCCTGCTCCCTACGGTTCAGTGCCCACTAACCATCGCCTTAATTGCGGCTCTCTTCCCCCACCCCACCATCTGGTTGGTTCCCTCTTCCTATCATAGACTGCTATTTTTGCCAGTGACCAGTTTGTACCCTATCCGCCACTAACCCGTCTTTGATCAAATGACATAGTACTCAATATTACCTACCCACTCCGACCTCCATACAATCTGGTACCCTGAAACTATTCATCATTAACACTGGTAATTACTTCTTGGGATACCTTCCGACCCTATTATTACCCCCCGATCTTTATCCCCCTTCCCGCTGCCCTGGTCCCTTCAAGTTAACCATATCCATATTTGGGGATCGTAGATGGCTACTATTCCCATGAGAACGATGCATCTCTTTCGCCTATTTACATAGGTCTAGTAAACCCCATATCCTCGTACCTCTGCAATCAGTCACGAAACATTCAGTTACTTCCCTGTTACCTACTCGTCCAGACCTAACGTGTGGAGTCCACGTTTGACAATATTAGACGCCGAATCATATTAACCTAGACCATCTGTAGATTTCAGCTGCCAATTTCCTCCCCATAAATTGTCGTCAGATACATCTCGGGTTTTGGATAATCTCCCCACTCTGTATTTGTGTTTCGTGACTCCAATATACGCCAACCAGGCCGGTGTTGCCCAACCACACCAGCCTTCAGTCAACATGGAGGGATCCCACCACAATTATCATCACACCCATCATCTCCAGATTTCCCTAATATCGATGCCGGGATCCGCCCAGTACCCCTTGGTGGGGGGGGGGACTCAGGCTTCTAATCCCAATACCTCCAGATTAGTAAGGAGATTCCTTTTACATGTGTATACCCTCCTGACATAACCTGGGGGGGATACATGGGGCACATAATAGCTGGTGTGAACTTAGTAGGGTACCACAACTGGGTTTGGGGGTGTGCCTACCTATCGTTAAGATTGTAACATTGTTCCGCTCATACGCCTCGAACATGTCCCTTTTAACAATAGTGAGTAAATACCCACCCATCAGTGGTACCTTCAATTCTTTTGCTCCCCTCTATATAAAAGATTTAACGATTGAAATAAGCTAAGAACCCCTACCGTCAGACTTTCTGCTCCTTCACCACACCGCACTCCGCTTGGAATTGATGAAGATACACACAGCTTCCAATACACTAATACAAACCTACAAACCCCATTAACCAAACCCCCCCCATATTCACAACAAAACAACCCAAATACCCCACCAATTCCCCTCCCCCACACCCCTTACCAACCCCCCCCACCAATCCACCACCCACACCAAAAAAAACCCCCCCCCCACTCCTCCAAAACCTAAAAACCCTAAAACCCAACCCCTACAACACAACAAAATTCCCATTTATTAAATCCAACTACCATTAAACAACCATCCAAACTCCCCCCCCCCAAACCCCCCTACATCTCCCAAACAACACCCAAATCACCAAATATCCAAACCAAATTCCATAAACAAAACCCAAACCCAATAACTCTACCCACCCAAATATAAACCAAAACACCCCCTTAAACACTTCCCCAATCCTCAATAATACAAATACAATCCAATTCCAAACAATACCTCATTAACATACCCTAAAATCAAAATACCCCCCCCCCTCCCACCAACCCAACCCCCCACACCAAAACCCCTATTCCCTCCAACATCTTTCCACCAATCCCTAACCCCTTTCCCCCTAAACCTTAACCCTTCATCTACCAACCCAAATCCCAACCCACTAATATATATACACTATTAACCCCAAAATATCCCGAATCCATTCCCCCCACCTTTCCCCCCCCCCTTTAATACCCCATCCCCCTAACCTAATTAACCCATCAATCCATTTACTAAATTTATATATCATAAACAACCCCTTACCTCTCCCTAAATCATCTACCAACTTACCATATTCCCCACAACCCCCCCCCCCCTTAAACCAACAATCCATCCAACCCCCCCACCCCCCATTCCCCAAAAACCTAATTCCCCACCAACCTATAAAATCACAATACCCCCCCTTAAAAAATCCCCATTACCCCCCCCCCAAATTCCTAAAAACATCAACACCCCACCTTCACTAATTTCCTTAAACCATATTATCCCTCATTCACCCTATTCCACCAAATCCCATTCCCATTCTCCCCCAACTTATAATATACCCCATCTAAACCCCCATCACTAAACCTACCCATATCAAAACTTTCAAAAACATAATCCAATATAATTTCTTCCACCTATAAATCCACATCTCACATACCTCAATTCATCCCCCCAACTCCTAATAAATACCTAAATCCTAAACCAACTTAATACCCCCTTACAACCTCACTAAAATCCCTATAACCCAATAACTTCCCAACTTCCACCTCATCCATAAAACTAATCATTTAACAACTTCAAAACCCAAAATTCAAACCCTAAAACATAAAAAAAAACTCATTTAATACACCTAAACAACCCTACTAAACAAATCAACCACACAATTTATTTCACCCCATACCCAAAATATACCCACCCCAATCCTAACACAAACTCACACATTATCCCCCATTCCAAACTTATCCTATAACCCCTACATCCACTAAATCACATAAACAAAATCTCCCACCCCAAACAAAACCCCCAAATACATTTTAATATTCAATTACCCTATTCTAACAAAATCAACAAACTTCAAAACATTCCCATACCCCAAAAAATTCACAACATAATACCACCCCCATATCCAAACCCAAAAACCCCAAATATCAAATCAATTATAACACCATCCCTAAACTCATCCCCAAACACCACACTTCTTCATTCACTCCCACACTATCTTCAAACCTTACCTCAAACCAATCAACCAATCCAACACCCAATCCCCCAAACCATAATAACCCCCTTCATAACTTCAAACAACTATAACATATACCAATCACACCCTATTCCTCAAAACACAATTACCAACTTAAATCTACACAATACATTAACCATTTCCCCATAATCACATAACTAAAATTCAATCCTACCCCCCTCACTTAACCTACAACCATTCAACTTCACAACAATCTATTAACACCCATACTAAATTAATCCCACAAATCCCCACCCCCACAATAAAAAATCCACCCCAAACCCCCCCCACCAAACATTTCAAAAAAAAAACAAACATTAATTACACTTAAACCAAACAATAATTCCCATTTCCTCCCTCCAAAATCATCTATCACCCCACTAAAAAAAAACCCATTATACCAACCTCCATAACAAAACCCCCTTCATTAACCCTATCTCAACTACCAAAACATTAACCCAATCCCATAATACCAATTCCATACCCTATTAACAAATTATCCTCAATCAAAACTCCAATACCCACATACCAAAAAATTAAATTAACACCAAACCACCCCCCACAAACAATACACTCCCATCCTATCAATATCCCCCCCACAATCCACAACACCTTCCAAATATAACTCCAAACCCATTAACCAAATATCTAACCTACCCAATAACAATAATACAACAAATCTTCCCCAACATCTTCCAATAACCAAAAATTCACACATTAAAACCAACCACTCCCATAACACACCTCCAACCAAAAAAACCCCACAATTATCCCCTATCCACCATCTACCATTCCAAAAAAACAATCCCATCAAAAACCCAACTACCTACACAACATACTCCATCACCTCCCACCAACAAATTACCACCCCCCCAACAAACTACACCAATCCCACCCACAAAAACCCCAACACAAACACACACCTCAAAACAAACCTAAACCCCAAAAAACATTATCCACATCCCCACCAAATTACACATTCATCCCAACCCCTCCATCCAAATCCCAAATACAACACATTTCACAAACTCAAAACATCAAAAACCCCTAAACAAAACCATCCTCCACAAACAAATCCTTACATCCCCATAATTCCTCTCAAATCCCAAAACCATAATTAACAATTAACCCCAATACAACATAACCAAACCATATATCTTCACATCAATACCCCATCAAAACCCTCAACCTTAAACCCAAAACTAACCCTTACACCATAACCCAATACTAACACCAAAACATAAAAATTATCCCCAAAAATAAACCCTAAAACAACTCCAACTAACCAATAACCATAACCCACACCAACCTTAAAACCCCAACCATACCAATCAACCCACCCCATACACAAAAAAAATTACATCAACATACAAAAAAAATCCACTTCACCTAATAAAATTATACTTAACCTAAACAATCCTCCATCACACACAATATCCCCCAAAACAACTAACATTCCAATTCACTTCAACCAAATCCCCAAATAATCCAAAACAACAAAAACACCCAACAACCCACAATAACCACATTTTACCACCCCAAATTTAAAAACAATAACTAAAAACTAAAAACCCCAATATAAATACAATTTACCAAAAAATTTCATCCCAAAACCTTTAACAATACCCCCCCCCAAATAAAAAAACCTAAAACAAAACAAAAAACTCACCCAACAACCCTCCACCAACCCACAAACCACACCCTACAAACATCCCCTTCACCCTAAAAAACCCAAAATTTTAAATAACAACAATTAAACAAACCAAACCCCAATAAAATCAAACCTAAACATATCAACCCCAAATTAAACAAATCCAAAAAACTATTTCCCAAATATAACTAACCCCCCCAATAAAACCCTCAATCAATTATACAAACCTAAAATCCCATCACATTAATACCTAAATCTAATAAAACCCAACTAAAAAAAACATCCAATCTAACTAAATCATACAAATACCACATAAATTCTCCCCACCATTAATCCCATCCAAACAAATCAAACAAACTATTCACAAATTCCTATACTTAAAAAAAACCAACCAAACACAACCCCTAAAACCCACCCACCATCAAACACCCAATTTACAAAAAAATTCCCAACCCCTTATCAACATATACTTCAATAAAAATATTAATAACAAAATACCAAACACCTTTAACACCTCAACACCTAACCCACTTACAACTTACCCCATCAAAACTCATCATAATAAACCCTCATAAATCCCCCCCCACTCATACTCCCCCAATACTTATCCTTTAAAACCCAATAAAATATCAAACTTATCAAACCCCTCCCCAAAATTTTACCTCAACACCCCACCCCAACCTTAAAACCATCAACCCAACCCCACCAAATTCTCTAACAACCTTCACCCCTAAAAAACCAATCCATCTCAACAAATAATCCTAATTACCCAAAAAATCCCCCACTCCCAATACCAAACCAACCCCTCTCATATCAATCCCATACCCCATCCCCCAATCCAATTCACAAAAAATAACCAAATACACAAATATAATATCTCCCCAACCTCCAATATCCCCTTACCATAATCAAACCCATTTTCATACCCTCAAATTAACTAATAACCCAACTACTACAATCCCAAAAACCCAAACCACCATAAAAATAAACAAAAATACTAACATCCTCCCACCTCAAAAACTCTAAACCAAAAAACCTCAATACCCCCCAAAACAAACCATTTACTCTACCATCATCCCAACCACCTAATAAATCCCACAATCCAACCCATACCATAATCCCACTAAACTTCCATCAACATTCTAACAAAACTCCTACCTAACCCCCTCACCAACCCACCCAATATAATCAACAAAATCACATTACAACTAACCATCAAATACCAATACCACACCTCACCACAAACCAAAACCAACCCCCCTACCTAACCTATCACTCCCCCAATCCAAACATTTCTAAAACAACAAACCTCCCCCTTATCACCCCCCAACACCAAACACATCACCCCCCTACACCCTCACACAATCTCCATTATAAATTACCCCCCAAATCCCACCTACAAACATAATCTATATCCACTAATATATCCTCTACCAATTCCTCAAATCCTAAATATCAAAAATCAAAATCCAAATCCATCCAACATCCTCCAACCCCTAATACACATTACCACAATCCACAACCTCAATACCAAAATAAACCAAATTTAACCACCCCAAACTAACATCAATTAACTAAACAAATCACCTCTACCAACATTCCCTAAAATCCTCAAATTCTAAACAAAATCAAACAACCTTTACAACATCAAAAACAACCCCCCCCCCCCAACCCTCTCCCAATTCCAACCCCCATAATACATCAAATATAATCCACAAAAACATCCATATAAAAACCTTCCACCTACCAAACCCCATAAACAAAATACTACTCTCCCAACAACTACCCCTTAAATAATAAAAAAAACATAACCCCCAACTACCCCACAACAACCACCAAAAACATTTAAAATAAATAACCCTCAACTACCCCAATAACCTATCATTCCACCCAAACCCTAATAATTTCCTCCCCCCATACCCATCCAAACCAACCCAAAAACCCTATCATCACCATTACTATCATAATCACCAAAACTAACCTACATAAACCAAAAAACTAATCACATTCTTCATTACAAAAAACCCCATACCATCAAATAAATCCAAAACAAATATCTTTTAAAAAAATCAAACTCCATAACACCAAAATTCCCAAATCAAATTTCAACATCAAAAACAAAATCTCCAACTACCAAACCCATCCTTACATATAAAAACCCCCCCCCCATCTTTTCTCATCCTCAATATAACCCATCACATTATCCAAAATAAAAACATACCAAACCTATAATTCCCAAAAACCCCCCATAAATACAACACACCTTTTACCAACTCAAAATAAAAATATCTACATACCCAACAATAATTTAACCCCCCACAAATAAAAACCCTTTCCAACAATCCCATCCCCCAATTCCCAACCAATTCCCTCTCTAAAAAATTCCACACATACACCCACCCATCATTTCCACACTCCCCAAATCTTAATCTAAACCCATAAATAACCCAAATCCAAAACATCAACAACATTACTCCACCCACTCAATATCCTACAACTATCAACAAATAATCCAATAAAAAACTTATACTAACCACATACCCCAATCCAATACCTATTCTCAACCATAATAAAACCTTCCCATACAACTACAACCCAAACCAAACCAAAATAAATCCCCATTTAACCCTAAAATTAACACAAAAAACTCTTCCTAAATAAACCAACCTATCCCCCACCTCCCATCCAACATCATCAAAACAAATCACCACCCCCACATAATAAATTCAACCCCCATTAACCAAACCCCATCTTCAAACCACCTAAACCCAAACCCCTAACTAAACTCCAATACCCACAACTCACTCCCACCCCACTACCAAAACCAATAATAAACCCAAAATTACATACTAATATCATCCATTAACAATACCCCCCACTTCAACCTATCAAAACCCAACCAACATCTACCAACCACCTTTACCCGCCCCCAACATACCAAATCATTAACCAATACCCTTTTACCACCATAAACCTCACCAACACCTACCAAAAACACCAATTACCCCACCAAACAAAAATACCTTCCACCCAAACCAAAACTAATTCAAAACTCTTCAACCCAAACCCTCTAAAATACCCTAACCAAAAAATCCCAACTAAACCAACTATAATCATAACATCCCTCAAACATATTCCAAACCCCACTAAATCCCATTTCCAAAAACCACACCCTATCCCATCTAATTAAATCAATAAATCCCCCAACTATAAACCAAAAAATATTCCCATAATCCTCTCCCACTCCCTATTTTCCAACAAAAAAAATTACTAAAATTAATTAACCTCCAATATAATATACACCCTCATCAAATTCAAAAACCCCAACCTCTAAATAACTCCTACAATCCCAACCAATCTTACTCATCACAAAATATTTCCCTCAAAATTTCCATAAACAAATAATCAAAACCCCCACAACAATAAACCCAACAAAACTCCAAACATTCATTAATCTCCTCCCATCTTAAACAATCATAACATCCATCCTAACTTAAACTACCACATCCCACTAACCAAATTCAATAACTCAACCAATACTCAACCTTAAATTTCAATCACAACACAAAAAACCAACCCATTAAAAATTCCTAACTCACTAATAAAAAAAAACCAAAAATAATAACAAACTCTAAAACCAAACCTCTAAAAATCCAATCAAACCTCCTACATCCATTAATTCCCCATCAACATAACTCATAATACAAACCTCTATAATAACAAACCATTAAACATAACAACCCCCTCTCCCCACTATTAACACATACTTCCCCCCAAACCCTCAACTACCAACAAAAAATCAACAAACACAAAAAACTCCCCAAAATCACAGGAGGTAATCAACCCCCCTCCTTAGATTCACATATAATCTTCTCACCATAATCTTCCCTCCAAAACAAACCTAAACCCACCACTCCAAACAACTTCACAAACCCATAAACCCAATCCCCATATTATTACCCCAATAAACAAACAATAAAACCAAACCAAACCCAATCAAATCTCCTAAATTAACCAATCCAAAATTCAACCACCAACTCAATAAACCAATCAAAACACAACCCAACCCACAAACAATACAAATCTCTTCCCATATTTCATTAAATCCCTAACATCCTTACCCCCCTAACATCCCTCTAAACCTTCAAAACAAACATCCAACTAAAACAAACCACTTAACCCCATATAATAACCCTTCCCAATACCCCCCAAAAAACCCCTAAAACCCTCCAATAAATAAACACCAAAAATCCCACAAAACCAAATCCACAAACTTCTATTCAAATAAAATACTCTCAAACCAACTCCTTAACCTCCCTACACAACTTCCCAACCCCATTTACCCAAACCCCCCCAAAATATCCAATATACCAATAATCTCCACTTACAAAACAATCTAAACACCCAACTTAATACCCAAAACTTTCCAAAACTTATAAAAAACAACCCCAACATCTTCACAATACATATACCTCCCACCCAAATCACCAAACCAATAAAATCCCCCCCCAAACCCCCATTCAAAAAATTACTACCACAAAACAATCCCCCATTCAAACAAATACCCTCCCTAAAAATACCAACATCAATTAAACCCTTTCCCAAAAACCCCAATACATCCTATACCACCCCCATAACCCCACCACAAACAAAACTAACCCCAACTTTCCCATCATTAAAAACCAAAAAAAACCCACAATCAACATAATTTTCCCAATCAAACTTCCAAAATTCACACACCCACAAAACCCCAACCAACACTTACACAAATTCAACCCACAAAAACCAATCCCCCAAATCTAATCAACCAAAAAAACAACCCAAAAAACCCAATCACATCCATCCAAATCAAAATCCCAACTCCAATTCACTAAAACCATCTACAAAATATCACTCCCCTAATCAATTCCCACCATAACATACCCAATATACAAAACAAATCACCTAAAACAAACCCAACCTAAACAAAATACCCCCCACCATAAAACTCAAAACCCAACAACCCCAAACCCAAAACACCCCAAAACAATTTCCCCAAAAACCACCCATACAACTTCCCAATATCAACCTACACCACCCCAAACCAAAAACAAACACCCCAAATCCTAAACTACAATACACCAAAACCCCATACCAATATAAAAATCACAAACTATTACAACAAAAATCGAACGTAAATAAGGGAAATTCTATCACTTTACCCAAAAACCTTCCAATACATTCCACTTTCAAAATTCATTAACCGCGCTACTTCACCCAACCACCATCCCCATCCAAACCCCTCCGAACCTCCCAAAAACCCAACCAACTACGAACGGCATCCACCCGCGACGCCAACCTCCCAATAACCACCCAAGGCCAACCTCTCCCAAGCTCCACTCCACACCGACACACCGCAAACTTACCCCACACCAACCCAACTCATTCCCAACACACAAACTGGACCGCCAACCCAAAACCATTACACCCACTAACCCATCCCATAAAACTTTCACACACCCACAAATTATCCACAATAAACCCTATTTGATTCACCAACCCAAGTACATAAATATTACACCCCCTATACATAATATACACATTCTATAGGCATTAAGGGCTATTAACGGGCTAAAATAACCCTATACATACCTAAAAACCCACCTTCCACAAAGCTCTACCCAAAATCAAACGCCTCCCCCCTCCACATTAATAAAAAAAGACCCGCCATACGTGCTCACCTGTAAAAGACTCTTTCCGTGCGGCTCAATCCTACAGCTGGGTAACGCTGAACAGAATACCAATTTGAGCAGATATTGAGATATCATCATCCCTAGTGATTCAAACATTACCTTCAGCCCACTTTACATAAACTGAAATTTATGACGAATATGTCTATATGAAGCAGTTTGTTACTTCTCAGAAAATTAGCGAATGGAGTGCCAAAAAACTATTGCCACCACAACGTTGGATTGAAATGGTTTCCCACTTCAAAAACAATAATGTGACATTTTCAAATATTTTGAAGTTGGCAGAGTTTTTTTTTCTGTCTACCTGGAACAAATGCTGCAGCAGAAAGAGTGTTTTCTTTGATGAACAGCTTATGGGCAAGTGATAAAACACAGCTAGGTGTTGAAACTTTGAAAGCTTGTTGACAACTAAAGTGAACTGTGAGGAAACATGTGTCGAGTTTTTTAAGATGCTGCTTGCAAAGAAGGACCTTTTGATAAAAATCCACTCATCTGAAAAGTACAGTAACTCAGCTTCACCTTAAGTAAGGATTATTGATGTTTTTCTCTCTTATTAGTTTAAGTAGTTAAACTTATACAGTAAAATGTATGTTATTCAATGTTATTCAAATGTATATATAAAATGTATATTATTTTAAATTGACATCCACTTGATTTTTCCGGGACGTGTCCCGACTTTTGACCTTTTCTTTACCCTTTTGTCCCGATTTTTTGCATTGAAATAGGTCAAATCTACTATTTTGTCCCGGATTAGGGTTTTGAAAGTATGGTCACCTTAATACTAATGATGATGATAATTATAATAATGATAATGATGATGATGATATACCATCAGACCTCAAGGTCTTTTATATTTGGACTTGTGTCCTAATATAACCAACGGGCCTTATGCCTAGGTTTAAAGGTGCGCGCCTCGCCAAAACTCGTATTATAATTGATGATGATGATGATGATGAAATTAACATTAAAGAAAAACGCGCAGGTGAAATGCCTCACAATACCAGGAGAAAGTGGGTTTTCTAGCAACAGATTTTCTTCCTTTAAAATTGTTTATTTTAGATCACCGCTTAAACAGTGATCACAGATAACACTAGCTTCGAGCGTGACTACAACTTTAAATTTAAAAAAAACCTAACAAAAACAAAATACAATCTTTTGACCATTTGTAGGATCCAGTTTGCTTGCGGTGTTTGTGCGTGTAAATCGGTTTAGTTTTAAAGATTATAAAATAACCATGCACAATGTAGTTTACTTAACTAAAATTTTGTTATAGCAAGAACAAGTGGAGCATTGTAATGTCTAGGTTTTAATGATTTATGTTTGTGTCGTTGATTCCTGCTGAATATTTTCGACTAATTCACAATGTCAAGGCTGAAAGTGGAAAAATTTCTTTTGTGGTCTCAGATACTCATTTTTCAATTTTGGATTACTTTAAACAGGATATTAAACAAACGTGAGTAAATAATATTTCTATATTGTATAAATTTAGATGGAGGTATTAGTCAAAGGGAGAAGTTAGCAAATTAGGGATAGGAATATTTATTCCACTATGGAAAATGGCAAAAGGATATAGTATCACGAAATATACATCCATTTTCATTGCAGAGACGATGGCAATCATCAATATATAGGCCTATAAAATACCAGCTTTTTCTGTCACTGACGCTAAGGGATGCAACTTTGGTTGAAAGTTAGACATTAATTGTATTGTTTCCCTTAGATGTACTCTCCCGAAAATAGTAACACTTATCAAAGAAGAATGCGCAAATGACGGTGTGCACAAAAATATGTTTATAGAATGTGTGATCCCGTATACAAACATTGGGATCCTCGCTGCTGCTACGTAGTTCGTGTACTGTGGTGATGCATAGTGGGTTTTAAAAAATACTTAAAAAATAAGTAAAATTGCCGTTAGGTATTGGTGCTTTTGAATTTAATTCCCGTCTTATGACGGGCTTTTACACTAGTATTGTACTAAATTCACTAGAAATTTTCTTAACAACCACCCCAATAAACTAACAATTTTAACTGACTCTCTTTCAACAATTCAAGCACTAAGAAACTTACGAGAATGCAGTAGGCCTGATATACCAGAGGAGATATTTCTGGCTACTCCATACTTATATTCCAGAGGATGTTCAGTCTTATTAGCTTGGGTACCTTCACATGTTGGCAATGAGGGAAATGAAAAGGTAGATCTCATAAAAATCGAATACATGTAGTGATGAGTAAATAAGAGATTAAAAGCTTAACGGAAGAAATAATTAGAGATGAATTGTCAGTCACATGGGATAAAAATCTGAAAGGAAGACATGCAAATAAACTGTTTAGGCTCTAACAAGAAAATGTCAGATATCTGGGGAATTGAAAATTATCAGGAACAAGAAACAGTTCAGACAACAGCTGGGAAAAGGCTATTTCAGAATAGAAGAACCTTAGAGCGCAGGATGTCTTCAAGACAATAATATACAACATTTCTTGTTAAAATGTAAGAGGTATGAACAATAGAGAACCCCAATATTAGATTATTTGCAGGTTTCAAATTCACCCATGATTATAGAACAAGTGTTAAGAATAGACAAAACTAGGGAACTGCATAATATAGTCAAACAATATTTAACAAGAACAAAAGTTAATATATAGTAATGGATGGGTATGTGGCATGTAAGGTGAAGGTCTAGTGTTGTTCTTATAAAACATATGACATATAACAAATGAAAGTCAATTAATATCAAACTATACACTTCAGGCTTTTACATCCACTGAAGTCTAGTATATTTTGTTTGATGTTTTTTGTTTGCTATTTTTTTGTTTGGTTTGGTTCGGTTTTATTTTATTTTATCTCTTGATTGTTTTCTTTTAGCTTTTTTTTTTGTTTTCTATGTAGTGGTTTTTGATGTTATTGTATGGTTGTTATGTTACCTAGTGTACTGGATGAGGTCAGCTGTGAAGGCTCCTGAGATAAAAGTTTATGTGAGTTACAGAAGGCCTTTCTGCTACCACTTACGACCTCAAACAGACCTATTCTATTATTATGAATGTTAGCTACGTTAAAAGTCTAGGGTACTGAAATGTAATGTGTAGGTAATAAAATACACAGACACACACATGTAAATAATAAGTCTAATAATAATAATAAACTCTATGATAAACTGAACTAACACTGGCTGTTAGAGTTTAAGTTTGAAAATTTTTTTAATTTATTAGTCCTGAACCAATTGTTTCTTTTGGTCAGAACATATGAAATAATATGTATTTATCAATAAAGTGCATATATATATTGCATAATCAAATGAAATTTTTGTACATAGGTATATTATTACATTGGTTAATATTAAAAATATCTACAATGTCAGGGAAAAACTAGCACGGGATGTTTAGTTGGGGTGGCGTCATCATGCCCAATCTATGATTACAAAGTTCCTTGTCCTTGACATATGGACTGATATTAGTGTTTATATAACAAGATTTTATTTCTTTATTGATGGTGGACACAGTTGATGAATCTACAGCAGGCCAGGTTTGCACTTAACTGGCCTGTGACGATGTAGTACAGAATTCTTGTGGCCCACTCCTCTCAGTAGCTGGAGTAAAATGTTAGGCTGCACAGGCATCCGCTCTTGTACTTCTACAAAAGCATCTGGCACAAGCGTAGTGCCAGATCAGAAACTCTGAAACCAAAATTTGTGCCATGTGTCAACACTCTGTTTACTGCGCCACTCTTACACACAACACAGCAAAACAACATTACACAGATTGGGTCAGATCTCTCTGACCAACTTAGCACATCTCACCCAGTTGTTATCAAATAGTACCAGTTTCCCAAGACTGCATTGCATCCGAAATATGTTCAATAGTTTCCTCTTCCATTCAATAAGGTGGGTGATATGTTCCCACTGATCTCAAATGTAGATCTGTCTTCCATAGTCTTAGATATGTTTTCATATATTATTTGTTTGTCTCTAGGCCCTGGACTGCTGCTGGGGACCTAGAGTAAGCACTCACTTGTCGTAATCATTTTTCATGATATGGCAGTATCAATCACTCAAAATATTAAAATAAACAAGATAAATGCTTTTTCCCTTACCACAATTCAGAATTGAGAACACAGTTACGTAGTACTAGCAAAACTCAGCTGAGCTGCTGGCTAGATTAGGGCATCCCACTGATTTTTATTTAATAATTCCTGGAAATCACCTCTAGCAGTAACGAACTGTGTCAATGGACAGTCTTCTATAAAATGGCACAAGCGTGCGTCTCTTTTTCAATAATATAAAAACTTTTGTCCAATCAACGGATTTCCCCTCTAACTTTTCAAATATTCAAAATATAAATGTCCAATTTCAGTCCAGTCTCAGTCTAGTATGTAGTATTTTTCTGTCGGTCTGTCCGTCTCAACTTGGTTTTTTCCCAAAATTACACTTGTTTTTTGGACTAACTACAAGAAAAAACTACACAAACCTGCCCCACTTACTTATACGATTTCTATGCTAAGTTATTTTTAGCTACTATCCTCCGACTTTGCCCCTAGTTCATCTGCAGTTTGTTTTTTTTTGCATTTTTAGGCTCAAGGACGCCAAAATGTAACTTTAGTGAAAATATGCACAAAAAACTGTTCGCTAGTCTATATGGAACAATACGGTCTTTCGTCAATATCTTCCGTGTTATCTTTATAATTGGAGATATTTTAACGTTGTATCACTGTATTTTTCACCACACATCTCCCCACCTGAGAACATGCACTAATGCAAGTTCCAAAACCAGTGATACACATAGATAAAATTAACTCCTCCCGCCTACTACTATTCTAATTTTAATCACAGGGGTGCCTACTGAGGAAATCTGCACCGACATTCAGTGACCCCGGGATATATTCAATAATAAACTGATAAGGTTGCAACAATAAAGACCATCTTAACAATCTTGCATTTTCATGCTTGGCCTGAGATAAGAACACAAGTGGCTGGTGATCCGTCTGGACCACAAAAGTCCTACCATACAGATAGATTTGGAACTTTTTTATTGCCCAGATTAACGCTAAACATTCTTTTTCGCTTGTGGAATATCCTTGTTCCGCTTTGTTTAACTTGCGGCTTGCATAAGCGACTGGGTTCAGTTCCCCATTGGGTGAAGAGGACCTTTGCAACAGAGCCGCTCCCAGGCCTACATTACTTGCATCTGTTCTCACCACAAAGTCCTGAGTCAAATCAGGCAATTTGAGAATAGGCTTGCTAGTGAGTTTTTCCTTTAACTCTTGAAATACCAATTCACATTGCGCTGACCAAACAATTTTATCTGGATTTCCCTTGCGAATCAGATCAGTCAGAGGAGCACATATAGAGTTAAAATTTTTGATATATTTTTGGTAAAACCCACATAACGACACGAATGATCGCACGTCTTTTTTTTTGTTTGTGGTCTAGGTGCTCTCTGCAGTTTTTCCAAGTTCTTGGGGTCAGGGGTCATGTTACCCTGATATACAGTATGTCCCAAGAATTCCAACTCTTTGCATCCAATACAACATTTTGTTGGTCTAGCAGTTAAGTTCGCTTCTCTGAGCCTATCAAATAACATATTCAGAGAGTTAATGTGTTCTTCAAATGTTTCTGTGGCGACAAGAATATCATCCATGAAATTTGTGATACATGGATTATTCAAGGGATCCAACAATTTGCGCATCATCCTAGAAAATACACTCGGAGCATTTTTCAGTCCGAATGGTAGCATGTTGAATTCATAATGTCCTTCCGAGGTGCTAAAAGCTAAATAAGGTCTAACTTCAGGTTTCACTGGAATCTGGTAATAGCCTTTGCTAAGATCCACCTTCGAAAAGTATTTTGCCTTGTTCAATCTGGCAAATAACTGTTTTGTGTCTGGTAATGGATCCACTTGTCCTTCTGTGACAGCATTCAGTTTCCTGTAATCTATGCACAGTCTATGTTCCCCAGACGGTTTCGTCAACAAAACTACACTGGAGCTAAAAGAAGATTCACTGTGTGAAATAATCCCTTCTTTCAACAAATAATCTATTTCCTCTTTCAATGCCTTCTCCTTCGCGAACGGAACAGAATAGGCTCTCATACAGATTGGGTTTGAGTCTACCAGCTTCATGTCATACTGTAGCAAATTTGTATGTCCTGGTTTATCTGTTAATACATCTGTATGTTCCTCCAGAACCTGTTGAACTCTCTCCCTCTGATTTTTAGTCAGGTGCTTACTGACTTTTACTTGTGCGGCTGTCTCACAGGGATGTAATGGGTATTCATGTGAGGTGAGTGGTTCCTTTTTCATTTTAGTTGCGATAGCCAAGGTCAGTAAGGGGGTGCTTTCCTGGAGTGGTCTGTCCAGATACTTCTTTAAAAGGTTTACATGATATACCTTCTCCTTCCCCTTTTTGTCAATTTTATAGTTTGTTCTAGACACCTTCTCTAGAACCGTATATGGACCTTGCCATCCAATTTGTAACTTATTCTGGCTGCCGGGTAGTAGAAGAAGCACCTTCTCTCCCACAGCTAATTCTCTGTCCTTTGCTTTCCTATTAAAATACGCTGCATGTTTCTTCCTGGCTTGTCTCAAATTATCATTTGCCAGTTTCCATCCAGCTTTCAGACGAGTGGTCAGCTCGTTCACATATTGATATGATGAGGTAACAGTCTCTTCTGCTTTCTCATCTGTCCAGGTCCTTAATAAGGCTTCTAATGGACCTTTTATTGGCCTCCCAAATAGCAGGGTTGCGGGAGCCATCCCGGTTGAACTATGTGGTACCTCCCGATACGCAAACAACGCGGCGGGCAGAAATTGATCCCACATATCAGGTTTTTCATGTGCCAGCTTCCTCAGGATAGAAATGAGAGTCCCATTGAACCTCTCTACCTTGCCGTTCCCTTGTGGATGGTACGGACTACAATGAAAGTGTCTGGCTTGAAATAGCTTAAAAACTTCTTCCGTTAGTTTCCCCTTGAACTGTGAGCCATTATCAGTCAAGATTTGATGCGGGAATCCTAATCTTGTGAATATTGTAAGTAGTGCCTCTGCTACATGTTTCGAATCAATTGATGGCAGGGCTACCGCCTCTCCCCACATAGAACAAGTGTCCACCAGAGTAAGGATGTAACTGTTCCTCCTCTTGGTCCGAGTGAGAGGTCCCACAATATCCACTGCAACCCTCTCAAAAGGTGTTCCCACTATGGGCATTTCCCCTAGAGTTGCAGGAGCCGTCCAATGCTTTGGAGCTACCCTTTGACATTCTGGACAGGATTTGACATATCTTTTTATATCTTCCGTTATCCCTGGCCAGAAGTAATGACAAGCTATACGCTGTCCTGTGGCGCTGATCCCCATGTGACCACTGAAGGGAATCGCATGCCCTAGTTCCATCACTTTATCCCTATATGAAGTGGGAAGAACCAGCTGGTTGTGACCATTTGTTCCAGTTCCGGCCTTCCTGTATATCAATTTGTTCTTCATAAAGTACTCTCCCTTGCTTGGAGGTGTGTGGCATTTGGGCAATTTCTTAAAACATAGCTTGAGTGTCCTATCCTCAGCCTGCGCCTTCCTCATCTCTTCTGGATGAGCATTTATAGGTTCACCTTCTTCCTCCTTTTTCTGTGACCTGGTCTGCACTGTCGCCATGATCACAGGTCTCTCGGGATTCCCCAAGAAGACGTATCTACACCCCAATATCAGAGGGTAGATTGGTTCATCTATCACTGCTGCTCTGATTTCTCCTTCCACATAGCGAGTTTTCACCGTTATCCTTGCGATGGGAAGTGTCATGAGTGGTATGTCCTTAGTCGCCCCTTGTATTTCCACTGTTTCTGTGGTATACTGACTTCGGTCCACTAGGCTAGACTTCACAACTGAATCATAATCCAAACCTGTATCATATAGGCACCTTATGGTGACCCCATTACAAATAACATCCTCACAAACTGGGGGTGATAAGGTTCCTGCTGTCCATTAGGATTAACCTTTAATCTTTGGTTCCCCGATTTCATTGCAGCAATGTTTGAAGGTTTCCTTTTACAAAATTCGGTGTTATGGTTGTCTTTCTTACACCAATTGCACCATCTCTTTCCTTGGTTAAACGGTTTTCTTTCATTATATTTTTGGTCATTGAACTGTGAGTTTCTATCACGATAATCATTTCGTGGCCTATCAAAGTTTGTCCTGCCTTTATTACCTTGTTCTCTGGTATCAAATTTACTAAAGTGCTGTGGAGCTTTAAAATTTTCTATGTGCTTCTTTTTAGTGCCACTTACCTCTGCCTGGGCTGCCTGATACCTCTCAGCGACATTCAAAACCTCCCCCAACCTCTCTGCACCTTGTTCCATGAGAAATTTTCTCAGGTCTGGAGCCATGGACTCTCTTAATTGCTCTATCATGATCATCTCTTTGAGATCTTGGGTCTTCCCCAGAGCAGTCCATTTCTCCAAATAGGTTTCCAGTCTGGCAGAGAATTGGTGGTATGTCTCCCCAGACAACAGTTTGGCATTTCTAAACTTCTTACGATAAAATTCACCATTCTTTTCATATCTCAATAACAAAGCCTGCTTTAGCATGTCATAATTGTCTTGGTCGTCTCTATGCATCTTAGCAAAAACTTCATAAGAAGTACCTCTAAGCCCTTGGGATAACTTAAGACTCCACCTCTCTCTCTCTCTAACCCATACGTAGTAGCCAATAGTTCGAATCTACTGAGGTACCCCTCGATGTCATCGTCTTTCTCAACAAAATGGTCTAAATGAAACCCCATAGCTGAGGTTGAGGCTCCCTGACTAGGCGTGGCATCTGAGGGAAATGGGCTGGCACCATTTTCAGGAGCATGGCCTTGTAATTCCAGCTCCCTTAGTCGTAATTCGTGCTCCATTTGCAATCTTCTATCTTCTGCTTCCCTTTCGGCAGTCAATCTCTTATCTTCTGCTTCTAATTGGAGCCTTTTAATCTCCCTATCTGCCTCCAATGCCTTAGCCTCTTTGTCAGCCTCAATCTGCAGCCTCTTAAGTTCTTTATCATCCTCAATTTGTAACCTCTTCTCTTCAACTAACCTCCTATCTTCCCTTTCAATATACTTGTCACATTCTGAAGTTACATACTGAATTAAAACTTGACCCTCCATGTTCATTTCCTTCGCCGTCAGCACAGCAGCCGATCTAAATTTTGCTAGATCTGCCATACTAACTCACACAATTTAACAATGACTAAGGTAAATAACAAAGTGTAATTACCAAGGTAATATATTAATTAATTAATCACCACTGGCTGTGAAGATTCATCAACTTTTACTTTCCACTTTTTATTTTAGGGACACTGTTAAATTTATTCACTTATGCCCCCAATAGTTTAATTCCCGGACCAGGAGATTGTGGTAAAATCTGCGAGGATAATTACTCATTTCTATGGTTTTTAGTCATAAAAACAACAATAAATAAAACCAGCCCGATTGTGTCTGACGGAATTGCTCTCACACGCCCGCCACTGCCTTTTGTGCAGTGCGAAAAGCCTATAGCATATATAATATACAACGCGCTGCATTTTCGGTTTCGCCAACGTACTACCGATGTTTAAACTTGTAAGATCTGCTGCATACACGGCCGCCTAACCGATAACATTAATTAATTGGCGGAAGAGCGCCGCACAATACTATCTGAATTAACGTAATATTTTGTTTTTAACAGGTTAATCAGTAGTAAGTCTTACAATTTGGTAGTGAAACACGATAAAATTCAAATCATAAAACCCAACTTGTTAACCCGCCACGTCTAACACCCGATTTGCCTGCCACACTCTGCCATGCGTATCTACACTCGGCGGCAAACGCCATCGGAGGCAAACACACAGACAGTTTGTCCCCACTCGTTGTAGAATTACTGGCGTCACTAAAACAAGTAGTATTTGAATCACATAGGCTAAGCGGGAGAGGAGAAAGGAGGAAATGGTGGTCTTGTGTAAAATATTATTTGACGAACGAACAGTGACAAAAATGAAAATCTTTATTAATAGGAAACTGAACATAAAACTTATATGATAAGATAGCTGAGACTCCCCTAAGCAAGAATATGTTTTAAATACTATGATAGCCCCAGTATTAGTGAAGCTATGAAGGAAAAATAAAATGTCCAAGACGGTAGACCAGACAGACAGTCAACCTTACTTGAATTTTTCATAACGTTAAAGGGACGATCGCGTAGAAAGAGGCATTGAGGTGAATATTCAAATTCGCTTGAGTACAGAGAGTATAGGGTGAAGGGGGGGGGGGGGCGATAGTAATTTGGTTATCAACGAAACATTTTTGTTGTAATGGCAACTAACATAGGCTAGCCAATTAAATAGCAGACGCGGTGTAGTTTGGAATTGTTTTTTTGTTTTTCAAAAACTGCATTTTGAAATCTGGTAGTCGCCAGCTTCTGATTGGCTAGTGGTACCCAATATTAGCAAGGGGTTTTCCTTATTCAATTGCCAGTTGTCTAAAATAAATTACATTAAACATTTTGCTGAGATTCAGCTGTGGTAAATTTAAAGTAAAATAAATATTTCCCAGCCTGAGACCAGTGCAGAGTGAAACTGCGGCCATTGCTTTGCAAGTCAGCATCATTTGTTTATATTTCTTGAAATTGTGGTAAGGACGATGTATGAATTGTTATGTTTAATTCCACAGCAAACAAAATTGGGTATTGATATTGAGGAAAAATGAAGAAATGAAGAACATGTCGGTAGTAGACATTGTTGAGTCCTCATCTTAAAATGTATCTAATTGATGTATGTTGTCATGATTATGCTATTATATTATTATAGTAGTAAGCCTCTGTGTTCTATGAACACTATTTACATGCCTGAAGCATTTATAATATAAAAAGAAAAGAGAAAATCATACCAACGGAAATGTGGTTACCCCACATTATTGTATTGAGGAAAAAAGATGTAAAGGTACAGTGGCGTATCTGCCATAGGGACCTGAGGTGTGGTCACAGCAAGGAGGGAGTCAAACAAAGTTAGGGGCTTGTGCACATGTACGGCACGCAAGGCTGACCCCATATCCTGGTAGGAAAATATTAAATAATCTCAGTGAGTAGATGTAAAGCCAGGGTATCCTTTTGTTCCAGCGTTTTATTCCCTGTTACCGACTGGTGGCAGGAAGCCAGCTGAAAGTGAATACAGCCCTCAAGCCTCCATCCAGTCATTTCTACTATTATAAGAACACGGAGGAGCTTGAACGAGTGTGAAAGAGTCTGCATCTTCAGGAGAGAATTTCCTTATAAATAACCCCAGGTGATGTGCCATACATCTGGGTACATCTGACACTTTTGTAAAAAAGTAACATTCACTGAGTTTCCCAATGATATTCAGGAATTTCAAGGGGTATGATGACACAACAGAACCCTCATACACAGTGACTCTCCCTTTATAGGATTACAGTTGTAGCTGTGAACTGTTCTTTCAGTGAAAAATATATCTTGACTTTATTTGTGTGGACAGAAAGTCCAGTTGTTTTATTACCTCTTTTCTGTAAACTATCTTGTCCTTATTTTCAAGACCTGTCCAAAAGATATGATTGGACAGGCAGATTAAATTGTATACATGCAGTTCAAAAGAAAACTTAACACCTGTTTTATTAACTTTCTCATAAAAAAGTAAAGTGTTTGTGTGTTGTGTACTATCATCTCATTTCTCCCCTAGACAATAGGTACATCATACACCCTACACTAGAGCCAACAGAGAGACCGTGAGAGATCTAGGGAGGTAGCGTTAGGTTCCCTGTACACAATTCATCATCATCATTTATAGAATCAGGGACCTACATTTGCTTGACCTCGCACGGTTACTGCATACACTTATTTCATTCTTTGTTAGGATACCATCATAACCTCCCCAGCAAATCATCTTATTTGCTACAGAGACCCTAATATCTTTGATACACTTAATCCCGGACGAGACCCCAATATTTGTAGTGGTTTTTGATGTTATTGTATGGTTGTTATGTTACCTAGTGTACTGGATGAGGTCAGCTGTGAAGGCTCCTGAGATAAAAGTTTATGTGAGTTACAGAAGGCCTTTCTGCTACCACTTACGACCTCAAACAGACCTATTCTATTATTATGAATGTTAGCTACGTTAAAAGTCTAGGGTACTGAAATGTAATGTGTAGGTAATAAAATACACAGACACACACATGTAAATAATAAGTCTAATAATAATAATAAACTCTATGATAAACTGAACTAACACTGGCTGTTAGAGTTTAAGTTTGAAAATTTTTTTAATTTATTAGTCCTGAACCAATTGTTTCTTTTGGTCAGAACATATGAAATAATATGTATTTATCAATAAAGTGCATATATATATATTGCATAATCAAATGAAATTTTTGTACATAGGTATATTATTACATTGGTTAATATTTATAATATCTACAATGTCTTGGGAAAAACTAGCACGGGATGTTTAGTTGGGGTGGCGTCATCATGCCCAATCTATGATTACAAAGTTCCTTGTCCTTGACATATGGACTGATATTAGTGTTTATATAACAAGATTTTATTTCTTTATTGATGGTGGACACAGTTGATGAATCTACAGCAGGCCAGGTTTGCACTTAACTGGCCTGTGACGATGTAGTACAGAATTCTTGTGGCCCACTCCTCTCAGTAGCTGGAGTAAAATGTTAGGCTGCACAGGCATCCGCTCTTGTACTTCTACAAAAGCATCTGGCACAAGCGTAGTGCCAGATCAGAAACTCTGAAACCAAAATTTGTGCCATGTGTCAACACTCTGTTTACTGCGCCACTCTTACACACAACACAGCAAAACAACATTACACAGATTGGGTCAGATCTCTCTGACCAACTTAGCACATCTCACCCAGTTGTTATCAAATAGTACCAGTTTCCCAAGACTGCATTGCATCCGAAATATGTTCAATAGTTTCCTCTTCCATTCAATAAGGTGGGTGATATGTTCCCACTGATCTCAAATGTAGATCTGTCTTCCATAGTCTTAGATATGTTTTCATATATTATTTGTTTGTCTCTAGGCCCTGGACTGCTGCTGGGGACCTAGAGTAAGCACTCACTTGTCGTAATCATTTTTCATGATATGGCAGTATCAATCACTCAAAATATTAAAATAAACAAGATAAATGCTTTTTCCCTTACCACAATTCAGAATTGAGAACACAGTTACGTAGTACTAGCAAAACTCAGCTGAGCTGCTGGCTAGATTAGGGCATCCCACTGATTTTTATTTAATAATTCCTGGAAATCACCTCTAGCAGTAACGAACTGTGTCAATGGACAGTCTTCTATAAAATGGCACAAGCGTGCGTCTCTTTTTCAATAATATAAAAGCTTTTGTCCAATCAACGGACTTCCCCTCTAACTTTTCAAATATTCAAAATATAAATGTCCAATTTCAGTCCAGTCTCAGTCTAGTATGTAGTATTTTTCTGTCGGTCTGTCCGTCTCAACTTGGTTTTTTCCCAAAATTACACTTGTTTTTTGGACTAACTACAAGAAAAAACTATACAAACCTGCCCCACTTACTTATACGATTTCTATGCTAAGTTATTTTTAGCTACTATCCTCCGACTTTGCCCCTAGTTCATCTGCAGTTTGTTATTTGCATTTTTAGGCTCAAGGACGCCAAAATGTAACTTTAGTGAAAATATGCACAAAAAACTGTTCGCTAGTCTGTATGGAACAATACGGTCTTTCGTCAATATCTTCCGTGTTATCTTTATAATTGGAGATATTTTAACGTTGTATCACTGTATTTTTCACCACATTCTATTTGCGCGCAAAATTGGTTAATTTTTGATTTGCCCTATTTACAATGATTTGACAGAAGATGGGATGGCACTTTCACGTATCGGCAATTATTTTTATTATTTGGAATTGAAAACAGTATATTTCCTAATTAAAACCCATCAGAGGTTGAGCGGGATATTTCTCATCATCGAAATAAAAATAAAATTAAAAAAGTTAGCCTATCATACTGTTACTTTTCAGTTATCTTCATTCCTCCTCTCTGTCTGAATGCCTGCTATGTACCAATATACTTACTTACTTACTTAGTCGTTCCCCTTCTACCGTGAGGTATAGAGGTTTGGAAGAGAGAGCGCCAGACTATCCTATCGGCTGTCTTCCTCCTGGCCTGGTTCCATTCTAGTCCTCGATCCTTCAAAGATTGTGTAATGTTGTCCTCCCAGCGGACTCTGGGTCGTCCTCGGGGTCTGGATCCTTGGCTCTTTGTTTCCCATGCTTGTCGTGGTATCCGATCTTCTCCCATTCTGCAGACATGGCCAAACCCTCTTAGTTTCGGACTGTTCTACTTGGGTCTGCAGGGGGTAGGATTTAAGGCCTTGACGTATCGTCTGGTTGCGTACCATGTCTCTTCTTGTTACTTCAACCACCTTCCTCAGATACCTCATTTCTGAGGTTTGGATCTGGCTTTTATGGGTTGTAGTCATTGCCCATGACTCGCATCCGTATGTCAAGACTGGGACATAGGTGGAGCGGTATACAGCCATCTTCGTTTTCTTACCAACCTCTCTCTTGCTGAGGAATCCTCGATTTCTTCTTCTTCTTCGATCCTTAACCACCGACCGTCAAAGCAGTCAGTGGCCATCACGCCTAGTGGCGTCTTGTAGGGCAACAACAAATTGATTCCACTTTGCACGGTCGGTGGCCATCCTTCGTACAGTGCCCCAACTCTGGTTCATTCTTTGCATCTCAGCCTCCACAGTCCTCCGCCAGGTTGTTTTTGGTCGGCCTCTCTTTCGCTTTTCCTTCAGGGGTCCAAAGCATAGCTGTTCTTGTGATGGCATCGGGGTCTCTTCTGAGGACATGACCAACCCAGCTCCAGCGTCTGCCAGCTATGATGGTGTGCATGTCCTCTTGCTTGCTACGAGTAAGCAGATCTTGGTTGGTGATGGTATTCCTCGATTTATGGCCTGAAAAAGTCTCCCAGCTGCTGCTTTTCGAGTGGCCAACTCTTCTTTGATGCCTCCCTTTCGGTCTATAATAGCTCCGAGGTATTTAAAGTGGTCGACCTGCTCCAGGACCTGTTCTTCCAACTTAATCTGATGTTTTCTTTCTTCTCGTGATATCACCATGGATTTTGTTTTAGAGCTGCTTATGACCATCCCTCTCTTCTCCAGCTCTTCCTTCCAGACTTGCAGTTGGATTGGAGATGTGCCTCTGATTTAGCAATCAGGGCAACATCATCAGCAAATGCCAGCTCCGAAATATAGACCTGTCTCATCTTCCAGTACCCCACTAAATACTTTCTTGTTCTCTCCTTACATGCCTTGATGACATCGTCCATAAGGAGTATGAAGAGGTAAGGTGATAGGATATCACCTTGTCTTACACCAGTGGTGGTCCTGAACTCTTCTGACTTATGGTTTGCTGTCCTCACATAATTTCTGCAAGACTTGTAGAAGCTCTGTATAGCATGAATCAGAGGTGCTGGAATATTCTTCCTTGCCAAACAGTCCCAAAGTTTGCTCCAGGGGACCCTGTCAAACGCCTTTTCCAGATCTATGAAACAAAGATGCATCTCACTCTTATACTCAAGGGCCTTTTCACTCAGCTGTCTGAGTGTGAAGATTAGGTCTTGAGTACTTCGGTTTGCTCGGAATCCGCACTGGACCTCATCCAATTGTGGCTCAGCTAGGCGTCGGAGTCTCTGCTCTAGGATTCTAGAGTAGATTTTACCAGGGACACTTAGAAGGGATATGCCTCTAGGGTTTCCACACTGTCGATTGTCACCCTTTTTGAAAATTGGTGTTATGATGGCAATCTCCCAATCCTTTGGTATGGTCTTGTTGTACCACGCTGCCTGTAAAACCCTTAAGAGTAATAGGTCGCCTGATGCTCCCATGAACGTAACCATTTCTGGTGTTATACCATCATGCCCTGCTGCTTTGCCCATCTTGATTTTCTCCTGTGCTGCCTTCAGTTCTTCCATCTTTATGTCATCTTCACTATCATTGGTTTCCTCTTCTGTGCTAGTGTTTATCATTTCTGATGCTTCACCATGCTCACCATCCAGGAGTTCTGAGAAATATTCTTTCCATCTTCCCATTACTTCCTTCGGGGCAGTAAGCAATTTGCCTTGCTTGTCCTTTATAAATTTGAGAGGGCATTGTTTTTCCTTCCTCATGTTCTTTAGGGTATGTACCAATATGTGTTTATTTATTTACTACTTACAGCCTGGGGTTGCCTTCATTATTTGTTTCTATAATTAACTTTTACTGGTAAAAGGTGACGACAGGAGATAAGGTCCGCCGTGTTGCCCCGTAGTTAGGGTGATCATCTGTCCTCTTTCCCCCGGATTTGTCCTCTTTTCACCTTTTTTGGCCGTCTGGGCGGCTTTTTTCAAAAGTGAAATTTGACAATTTGTCCGCAGTTTTCCCCTCTAGTTTGAACATGACTTCGAAGAGGTCTATCTTAAGCAATTATATTTTTAAGGAGTATTTTTCAAGTATATATTGAACGAACTGCAAAGGAATACAGTTCGGTTGTTGAAGTGCTAAACTGTATTAAATCTCTGAACACATTTTGTGAGCACCGCTTGTGTCAAGGATCTGTAACCTAGAAGATTCCGAGTATGCTAGCTGAAAAACGAAGAGGACTTTGATAGTTTGTGTGAAATGTTTCATGATGATAATGCCTGTACATCAGTTGTTTAGAAAGATATATCGGTGAAACCATTCGAAGATTTCACATATTTTTCATGGATGACCTTACATGGATTACCAATATATGTAGATGTGCGAGCTTCAGGGCAATATTTTATCGATAAAGATGTTGTATTTGACGATGTAAGTGTTTTGGTCAACGTAACAACCTGACAATATTTGTTGAAAGTAACAGCAGTTTGAGGGATTCATGCAGTTGCTGGCACATGAGTAGCGAACCAAATTGTTAAAACTATCAGTAAATATTGAATTTCATTCTGAACATTTAATGACGGAAAGTCACTGGACACAAGACAGAAAAATGTCCAATGTGAATTCCGTCAACGGAATTTGGCTTCAACAATATAGTTTAAAAGAAATGTCATACGGTCGATTCAATGAATATTTGAAAGAACGTAATGAAAGGTTAAGGGAGATAATGTCCACAAAATATAATTTAAAATGATAATGTCTACAAAATATAATTTAAAATAAAAATGTTCACAAAAAATAAATAAATAAATAAGATAAAGTTAATAATAATAATAATTTGATCAATACTAATTAAGATTTGGAAAACTAATTTTTTAATGGTAAAATAATGAATTTTAAAGGACATTTTATTTCACATTTTTGGTCTAATCTTTATAAAACTATAACTAGCTCTAGTCAGCACAATCACGAATACCAAATTGAAGTAGGCTTAGGGAAGTTTGAAATTAAGAGCTTAATTGCTCAAAAAATAACTAAAGAATGGACAACAGCATGGGACCTAAGTAAAAAAGCAAGACACTCATATAAAATCCTTAAAAAACCAAGCAAAAAATGTCAAATAAAAGATGAACTAAAAATACCAATTAATAAAAAATTGCTGAGACTCAAGCTGGGAACTGGATATTTCATGATAGAGGAACCCACATGTGAAGAGTGTCAAGAACCAAACACAATTAGGCACTTTCTAGTGGACTGCAAAAAATATGACCAACAGAGGCAAAACATTAAGACATACTGTAGTAACCACAAGGTAGAAAACCGGAGTGTAGTGGAAAATCTCATAGGCCCTTAAATGACGCAATCCTTCTGTTGTTCCTCTAAATGCAAAAGTGTTAATAAAACACTATATTACAAAAACTAAAGCTAACATATAAAAAATCAAATAAGGAATTGAACCAGTAGTCCAAACTCTGCCCCAGTATAAACATACAGATTAACCAAATAAACCATCCAGTAAAAAGCAAAAAAATTAATATTAGACTTAAAGCATATATATTGGAAATTTTGTTTTAAAAACCATGTTGAACTATAACTACAAAAGGAAAAAAACCGACTAGAGATAAAAATAAAACAAATACAAACAAAAACGTACCTTATTACAATAAAAGAAACACGTCCTGATATAACCAACAAATCCATGTACATGGTAGATGGTTGAAAGGGGCGTGCTACAAAATGAAGTAGCAAACACATTAATAAAAAAAAAAAAAAAAAACAATCACGAATAGGTTTCTATAGCACGTTTCACTAGCTTTGCCCTCAAACAAATGTAATTATCTGATTAACCGTCCAACGTATTAATGCCATTTTTTGCATACGATGTTATATTGGGTTAAACATAAATAACACATAAGGAAGGGAAACCCGAGGCCTGTAAACAGTAAATTAATATTAGACAAACATAAAGGTATGTTTACAGGCCTCGGGTTTCCCTTCCTTATGTGTTATTTATGTTTATACAATACCAGAAACCTACCCTCTGTTCTATACTAATGTCCTTAAGTCTTCTACTATTTACTGGACCCAGTATCAAGGTCTTTGTCTTGTTTGGACTGACACATACTGTTAATAGAGGAACAACAGAAGTGATTGCGTCATTTAAGGGCTGAGTTGCCCACTGTATACTTCCGGTGTTATCTTGTGTGTTTCGTACTGATATATAGTCAGCAAAGCATCCTTTTTTTGGGGATGCCTAGCTGGCCGTGGGGTCAGTGTGATTCGCTTGATAGCTAGGCGGAGTTGTCGTACGGAAGGTACGGGGTTCGAACCCTGGGTAAGCCACTCACGTCTGTTGTTTTTCTGTTGTCCAAGTGTTCTACTTCTTTATTTCTTACGAGTGCCTGAAAATATACCTTTATGTTTGTCTATATTGGGTTAGACCCAACAAATATATACTTTATATCTGTGCATCTTGTCTAGTTCCCATAAACGGATGAAATCCTTTGATCTTTGTCGGCATACTAATTATTGTGTATCGAGAAAAGAAATTTCACCACTTCATGCACAGATTCTGTGAATTGATTAGGCATAGGCGTGTCTACTATTACAATAATGTGGCCATCACGTTTGCATATGAATACCAGTTGAAGATGATTTCTTAAATGATCTGCATGCGAGATACTCGTGACATTGTTTGTCATTGACATTTAATGCGCTACCAAACTGGACCTTCCTTGATCTAATTATTTCAATGGGTATCACCTCTTTTTGCGGTTCATAAATATCATAATGGAACGTTGCTCCTCTAATGTGCTTGTAAATAACGGTAAGGTCATCTTTAAAGAAATTAAACTTCATCCGAATCATAATCAGATGTCTCTGAGAAATTGATAATCAATCTCGGCTGAATGAAGGACAAACCATTATTCTTCCAATATTCCTCTTCCTCTTGTAACACATGGCTCTCACATTTCTTCCAATAATCCCTGGCTATATTGGAGATGGCGGCTTTTATAAGTATTTCAACATCTTTTAATTTGAACGTTCTATTTTCTGTTGCTACCTGTTCCTTAATTTTAGCCCATACTAATTCTATTGGGTTTAAGTGAGAATGGTAAGGAGGCAATCTTAAACATCTGTGACCATGTTCATGCATTGCCTTGTCTATGTGAAATATCTTTGTACGCTGTGTCTTTTTTTACAATTCCAAGTAATTCAGGCTTCAGGGACATTTCGTTGAATGGAATGTTGTTTATGGTCAGCCAAATCGTTATTACATCTCTAGTACTTGATGAATTAGGAACTTTATCTTCTGATGCCACAACGTTGTGATATGAAGCATTGTCCATTATCAAACACGACGGTCTATCCAAGGAAGGAAGTACATGATTCACAATCCAATCTTGAAATATCTTGCCATTCATCTCTGTATGGTAATCCCTAATAACTGTGGATTTTGAAACAAATATGAGTTCAGTATTATTTAGAAGCCCATGATGGCTGCTTCCTGGATGTGCAATTATTAGGCGCTGTCCTTTGCTGCTTGGTTCTAGTCTCTTAGTTGTCCCATCAGATGATTGCCATTCTCGTTCATTACTGTGGTGAGAACTGATCCAAGTTTCATCTAAATACACAAAATCATAACAATCTCTTCTCATTTCTCTGATCTCGCGTAAATATTGGCTTCTCATTGCAACTATATGAGGCTTCTCACAAATAAGGTTTCTACCACCAACATGTTTTCTAAAAGTGAATCCCAAACTCCTAATAGTCCTCCATAGCGTAGATTTGGAAATATCAATGTCATTATTCTTTCTTAACCAAATTTTCAATTTCCTTAAAGTCACTGCCTCATTATTGTGAAACATATTGCATATTTCTCTGCGGATCAATTCTTTGTCAAAATATCCACCACTCTTGGCCTAATTTTCGTGTGTAAAACACTAGAATTAGAAATTTTAGATGTCGCTATCCAGCGGTACAATGATCGTTTGCTTATCCCCAAGGCATGAATAGTCCTCTTTTGTGGGTTTGAAATAGAATGACATAGTTTTCCTCGGGTAGCTTCATTGCAGAAATACTTAAAAATCCTATTTGTGATTAGCTGTAATGTCATAAAATGTACTCGCAGGCTCATTTTCCTAGTTAACCACACAATACTTTTTGTAGACACGCCACTGATTGACAATGTGTGAGTAGCACCGGATATAAACTATTTTGTGTTCAAGAAGTGCGATTTCACGCAATTTCACTCAAAAATCATGCCAATTGCTTGATAAACCAAAAATGTGCAAATGAGGTCGTATAATTTACTGTAGACATTTCAATATGTGTGCGTGTGATGTGTGTTGGCAAGTAGGATTTTATATTATATCGCAAAGAAACGAAAATTGAAACCAATGGCCGCATTTTAATGAAAAATTTAATTCATAGGGTCTATACCATTTCAAATTCACACACAAAATTTCACTTATATGCGTTATATATTCGCTGAGATATAGCATTTTGAAGTTGGGCAAAGCTAGTGAAACGTGCTATAGGTTTTAACACACAACATACCCCAATTATAACCAACTTTCAGGTTGAACAGGGTATTACAGCAACATAGTGGACGAAAACAACAACAACAACACAACAATCACGAATACCTTACTGGTTCGTGGATGCGTACCTAGCCAAACAAGGAGACTTTGTATATCGCTATAGAGCTCGCATATCAGATTATTTTCTTCGAAAAAGGAAGAGACTGAGTCTCCCAACTCTGTCGATCAAAAGTCTGATGCACCATCTTTAGAGCAACTTGTTGTTGATAATAAAGACACCCCTACAAATCTACGGACGTCAAGGATTTCACCCACAGAAGGAGCTGTGGATAAAGTTTTCAAAGTTGTTGAAAGGGTTAAAAAATCTCATGAAGAGGAAGGAGGTTCTGATTCAAAGACGTCTCAAGCCACAGTTCAGGAAGATTCAAATGAGTCGTTTGCCACCATATTTAGAAAGTCCAAGTTTGTTTCCTTGGGCGAGTTTAAAGGTAGATTAGTACAAGGGACAATTATTGAAGTAATGGAGGATGACCTGTACATTGACTTTGGTGGAAAGTTTCATTGTGTGTGTCCACGGCCGAAGCGGAATCCAGACCTTTACCACAGAGGGACAAAAGTCATGGTTAATCTTCAGGCCATGGAGATGAGCTCTGCATTTCTGGGATCAGATATTCATGTCACACTGCTAGAAGCGGATGGAACATTGCTTGGACTGGCACCTTCAGGCGAATCTGAGAGGACAAGCGCTGCCAGTCAATGAAAAGTACTCTGAGAAGTGTGGTCGCACGCTGATCAGTGAAATGCAATCTTCATAATGAACATTTTCAGCTTTTTTTTTCCGATGTGCTGCAAAATACAAACAGGATGTCTACACATAACACTAAATGCAAGCCGGTGATCTGCATATGCTGTTATGTACTAACAACGGCAATAAAATGCAGGCATGATTTAAATTTAAAAAGAAAACTCACACAGTTACACCCAGATGAGGGTTCCTTTTATCTGATCCAGTTTAAAGCTTCACTACATTTGACTTGTGTAGACTAAACTTTGAAGATCATTTGTTTTGTATAATTTCTAAAATATTTTTTATCTACAGGTCATCATCTTTTTTTTCTCTCACTTAGAAGAATCTTAATCAAAATCTGACCTGTTAAAAAGTTAGAACTATAATTTCTGAACATTTTATCATTCCACACTTGGTGTACACAAAGCTAGTTGAAATTCACTGGGTTAAAGGCATAAAATGGCATATATGAAATGTGTTTCATTTAAACTCTTCTACACTGTTACAGATCTTAAAGGTAATTGCTCTACAAGTACTTTTTCCCCATAGGCTGTATGTCTGTTCTTGGTGACTATAACCTTCCATATTCTTCTTTCTTGTCTATTTTCTTTCCTAAGATCATCGATGTGTTCATGGCTTACATATGTGAATCCTGCAAGTACAGATTAGAGAAAAATGTATTAAGACCAGTATTTATGTATACATGGAAGATACATGTGAGACAACAAAAGAGAAAGAATTGTCATCTCGTTTTGGTTTTCCTTGTGTTGTCCATGTATGTTTGTCTTTAAGCATGGGTATAAGTTTGTTGTTATGTTTGTACTTTTGGGTTTTTTTTTTTTAAATATTTTTATTGTACCTTTCATTTTTTCTCTGATGTCATTTTGAACACTTCGTAAAAGAATGACGCAGTTCTCAACACTTGTAGAAAAATATATAAAAGTAATCTCCCCGTGAAAGAATGACATCACATTCAACATGTGACGAAGAATCGACAGAAACGTTCATAACTTTGTTGGAGAGTCTGTAATTTTCTTAGGCAAAATTTTTAAATAAATGTTTTCAGCGCTTGATGGAAGAACTGTTGGATCTTTTAAAGTGAGTTTAAAATGTATTTCATTATTTAATTTCCTATATAGCAATGTAAGGACACACACTGAGAAAACGTGTTGATAGCATTATAAGGTAGTCCTTGTTCGGGAATCCCCAGGGAAAGAGAGGCAGAGGTATAGTGCGTTTCACAATGTTTGCCGCTGTTTAATATTCAATATCTCTGCAACCACTTGATCGTAATTGTTGCAACTTTGCATTTGACCTAATGATCGCTATGTCCCGAGGGGGACATTTTTTTCCTCGTTAACAAACTTATGGTTTTAAATTTTCTTTATTTAAAGTATACAAAATCGACCACCTCCTAGTCCAACCGTGTATTGAAAGGGCTTACCCCTTCATATTTGTGAGCTATTTCGATTTAACATCTTGAACGTATTTCACGTGATTTTCAGCTCACTATCGCACTGTTTTGAACATTACATTGATCCTTCCGGTGCGTTCAGTTACAGTGGCGTATCCTGGTAATGCGAGCTAGGCGTGCTGCTACTTAACATGAATATGTACGCCTACTATTTAACCTCTTCCCCTCTTAATTTAAAAACCAACTATATTCAATTACACAACGATAGTTATTCGGCTGGAAGAAAAACATTAACTAAATACTACATATTTTCACTTGCAGGTTTCACTTAAAGAGATCTATTCTTCTTTCCTTTTGCAGAAATTTCTCTGTTACAGCATCATAAAATGTATTCTTCATTCTAACCTTGCTCAAAAGTTCCTTTTCAATGGACAATAGGCTGAGACTGGAGAGTCGATCTTGACCTTGTGTAGATCTGTGGTAACTGTGGATTCGCTTTAAAGCTGAAAACGATCTTTCTACAGAAGCAGTAGTTGCTGGAATTGTCATTATCAATTCTGCCAGTTTGAACACTTCTTTAATACCTGAACTGAGATCATTTTCAACTAAGAACTGCAGTAACTCATGAACTGACTTGTTGCAGAACTCATCTGAACGATAAAGTACAAGTTCATTCTTCAATCTTACATAGTCGAACATTTAAACCCAATTGAACTCGTTTGGGCAAAAGTTAAAGGACAGGTGGCAGCTGAAAATAAAACTTTCAAACTATGCAATATGGAAGAGCTAACATATGCCGCCCTCTCGCAGATAGACAAAGATTATTGGTGTACATGTGGAGACCATGTCTTAAAAGAGGAAAATGACTATTGGAAAAAAGGTGGACTGTCGTTCGTTCAGCCGAGAATAGTCATCAATATGTTAGACTCGTCTAACTCAGAATAAGTGTGTAAATACCTTATATGTTTTATATGTTTTCTCCTCCTTCTATGTGTATATGTAAACCAATTCATTTCCTTTTTATCTCCGCGATTTCACTACTATTTTTAACATACACAGTACTTTCACCTCTTCATGCATCCATTCACGTTTTAGTATAAAAAGTAACATTTACAACGAATAGGCGTTATTATTCTCTCAAATATTTAGAAGAAATAAAAAAGGACCTCACGTAGTAATTAGTTAACAAACCCCTCTAACATTCGAATTGTTTAGACGCCTATGCCGAAAATATGCAACTTCCTTCATTTACGGTAAATTATTTTCTTCCAGAACAAAATAATTACTTCGTTAAAAAAGATCAAAGGAATTAGCCGTTGCAAGAAAAGAACACTACCTGCAACATTGAATTTTTAAAAAACTTTGGGACATTGAAAATATAAGACCACATGCAAAAAATCATGTTTATCAATGCAAGGAATATGGAGATATTTGAAGTCAATTGTCGACCGATCTTTTTGAAACGCACTATAGACCGAAAAATACATGGAGAAGTGAACTGAAGTGAAAATTGTCAATAGACCTCACTTTGAGCCCCAGAAGGGGTAAAAAAGGGTCTTTTATATTTGGACATGCGCCCTAATATAACCGACAAGGTTGAACGGGACGCGCCTCGTCAAGACGAGGCAAAACTTTATTTAAAAAAAAAAAAATCATGAATTAATCACCAGAAGCTGTTACGATATTTACAGACTCACTACCATCGCTGCAAGCATTAGAACACCCAGGTAAATGTAGCCGGCCAGACATAAAGGAAGAAATTCTAGCAATTAATACATCACTAGGGAACAGAGGATGTAGTGTGGGGCTAGTGTGGATTCCAGCACACATAGGTATAGCTGGTAACGAGTTGGCAGACCAGAACGCCAAGAATGGAAGAACAAGTAAAAACAATATAAGAGCAGGACTGGGAAGGTCGGAGATCAAGAGCCAAGTGAAGCTAACTATAAACGAGGAATGGAAGACAACATGGAAAAACAATAGAAAAGGCAGACACGAGTTCAAGCTGCTGAAAGAACCAACAAGGACGTGCCAGGTCAGAGAAGAATTAAAGATACCATCGAACAAAAAACTGTGGTGTCTCCGTCTCGTTGCAGCATACTTTATGATAGAGGAACCACACTGCCAAGAATGTCAGGAAGAGAATGACATAGACCACTACCTGATCCACTGTAAAAAGTACGAACAACAAAGGCTTGAATTAAAAACTTACTTTAGAAATCACAATATAGACATGACAGCTGATAAGGTTTTAAGTAGAGATGCCCAATCAATACTTAAAAGATATATACATGCATATGTGATAGGTAACTTGAAGCAAGTCGTTCAGGCATGAGTTGTTATAAAATAGGTTACATGATATATTACTGTAACAGCCAAAAACGTCTAACCAGTTGCGGCTGACTGTATTTTTTAAACGTTGCCGCAGTTTTTCCCCTCCATACATTGCGTCCAGGTCAATAGATTCAAATACCTGAACACGTTAATAATATCAGATGGAAGATGCATCTCAGAAGTGAAGCGTAGTATCCTACGCCCAGGCAAAAACAGCATTCTGTAAAATGAAGAGTATTTTATGCAACAATTCTTTGTCAATGGAAGTAAGAAAGAGAGTTCTTCAGTGTTATGTAGAAACAATGCTGACAAACGGGAGTGAATCATGAACAATTAATTAACAAGTAGGGAAAACACTAAAGGCCACAAAGATGTGGTTTTACAGAAGAATGTTAAAATACCATAGGCAGCTAAAAAGAGTAATGAGGATGTCCTGAGAGAGGCCAATGCACAAAGGAAGCTTATTCCACGTTTTAGAAAGAAGCAATCCACGTTCTTTGGGCATGTTATGAGAAGTGGAAAGCTGGAATATATCGCAGCAATAGGGAAGGTTGAATGAAAAAGAGATAGAGAATGACAAAGAGAGAAGATACTGAACAGTTTGACATCGCTCAACAACAGAATCCTATATACAAAATCCCAGATTTTTCTGTCAGTACGTAACGCGAAGGGATGCAACTTTGGTTGAAAGTTATACATTAATTAAATTGTTTCCCTTATATGTACTCTCCCGAAAATAGTAACACTTACCAAAGAAAAATGCGCAAATGACGGTGTGCACAAAAATATATTTATAGAATGTGTGATCCCGTATGCAGACATTGGGATCCTCGCTGCTGCTACGTAGTTCGTGTACTGTGGTGATGCACAGTGGTTTTTTAAATACTTTTGAATAAGTAAAATTGCCGTTAGGTATTGGTGCTTTTGAATTTAATTCCCGTCTTATGATGGGCTTTAACACTAGATGATAAATAGTACTGGAGACAGGAAGTCATGGAAAGATATGCTCGCCTACGTCACCAGGCATTGTACTTGAAGAAGATATTGCGTTCCTTCACCACTTCTTCTTTTTGTTTATATGTTTCGGGTTGAAAGAACGAATATATTAAAATCCTTTATGGTTCATTCATACATTCATTTATTAATCTGTAGCTCCTCGCGGAGCATATGAAATCAACAAATTCACGTCAAGGTCTCCTGCCCCGTACATCCGCTCTAACAAAATGTTATTTACCAGCAGCCTACTCGACACAATATGGCGGGAAATACTTATGTGTGGTCTTTCTCCTGTATGCCCTGATGACCGCACTCTTTCTCCTGTGGTCATTTAGCTGATGTGTGATCCCGTATACACACATTGGGATCCTCGCTGCTGCTACGTAGTTCGTGTACTGTGGTGATGCACAGTAGTTTAAAAAAAAAAATACTTTTGAATAAGTAAAATTGCCGTTAGGTATTGGTGCTTTTGAATTTAATTCTCGTCTTATGACGGGCTTTTACACTAGTTGATAAATAGTACCGGCGACAGGAAATTTTGGTACGGACGCAAAAAGAATATTTCAAGGGTCGTGCAGTTTAGTGCAGTGGTCAGAACCACACGACTTTTACGTAATTTCTAGACTGCAAATTTGGTGGGAAACATTTTGGGACGGAAGGACCATAAGGAAATTCTTATATGAAAATACAGTTGTCCTATTTAGGAACCATATCATAAAAAAAAAAAATGTGAAATAAATGTATGCCACTATCTGGTATTTTATTCGCTCTCTCCAACTAATATATATAATTATTTTGTTTATTATTAAAAATTGAACAATTGTCTATATGCTGATTCCATTAAAAATGTGTGGCAACGTATTCTTATCTTACTGCACTTAGGAGTTAACGTGTTTAAAAAAAAAAACGTTATGATATTATCGATGGTTACCGCTCTGACAACTGTGAACCCTCTTACAGCATTAACGTGTGATTATATAATACTAATACTGAGGGGAAGAAGGGGGGGAGAGAGAACAACCAGTCAACGGCTGAGCCTGGATTTTTCTTCATCAGTTAAAAAATCTTTCTCTATCCTTCGTTCACTCTCACTTGTAATTCTGTATCCTCTCTTCTCTTCTCCATTTATCTCTCTCTCTCTCTCTCTCTCTCTCTGTATCTTTCTCTGTCTCTGTCTCTCTCTCTCTCTCTCTTTCTGTCTTTTGCCTCTTTCTCTCTCTTTGCTATATGTGACAGTGTATCAGGACTAGGTCAAGCAAGTGACGTGCTGCGGGTGAGGGGATGCGAGGGTTCGGTCCGTTCCGGGTGATAGCCAGGAGAGGGTGCC